>JBBYHM010000010.1:673039-695351 GCA_038381775.1 Adansonia rubrostipa | reverse complement strand
AAAATTTATTACTTGTGCAGAAAATATCTGCATGTGAAGGCAAGAGGCGACATTTCAAGTTATAAGCACAAATTAGGCTTGTTTTAAAGCGAAGATGGGAACATGTGGTCAACTCCGAATATGGTTTATTAGATTTCCTGAACGACTAGTTATATTCACCTTTGGTATTTCACCCATTAGCTTGATTTATTTTTTTACTCATTAGTCTAATCTCCTTTTAGTAGGATTTATCACTTCATCTTTCACGTAATGATTTGGCATTAATTAAGGTGAAGATTCAAATCTCTTGCAATCTTATCTCAGTTCCAAATTCTCAGCAATTGACCCCAAGAAATTCCTTTGGCATTTGTATGTATGTAGGTCTGGTTTTCAGCAAGCGCTTGATGTGTAATGTGCTAGCAAACCTTATGACATTCCTCACAGATTCCTCGAATTTGAAACTAAAAGAAGCTGCAGCTATAGTGAATCTCCAAGGGGATCTAAGGAATATGTTGCAGATTTACGTTGCCCTCTGCATCGATGCTTGCATCGGTTTTCGAAGGATGTTGACTCTTTCTAGTGTTTTATATTCTGCTGCAAGTAACTATGTCGCTTTCTTTTTTCATATTTTTTTGAAGTATCGTGTCCAATATATTTTTTGATCTAATTACCTTCTATATGCATGAAAAATTTTTTTAAAAATAATTGAATATATTTGTGTCAAACGTATACTGATATCCGAAACACCCGAGTCTAAGTAAGATAAGAAAGTTTTTCTATTTCTTCCACAGATCTCTCTCCTAAATTTTCTTATAGCCTAAAACCACAATTCTTTAATTAGCATTGGCACACATATCACCCTTCCCCATAGTGTGGGTTATTTTTCTTGAAAACAGCATCTTGGACAAATTTTATTCAATTTTCTTGTACCAAAAAAAAAACGAAATAATATTATTTGTGATATCAATATTACTAATTCCAATCCCAAGTCGAAAAATGTCAAGAATCCACTATAATATAAAACTATGAAACTTTCCAATCAAAATGAACTATAAATTGCAGATTGGATGCCTGTCTCCACAAATTACCTAGTAATTCTATAGAATATAAATTTTATTTCCATTGAAAGGAAATGTAGATTGTAACTAGATTTTGCAACTGTGATGCCTGGGACTTGGCCTTCTAGCATTTTCAGTGCCTCAATACTATTTCCATAAAAAAATGTCCCGAGAAGAAAGTCCCCTATTATTGTTTCAAGAAGTTGAAACATACACCTTTCTGGGAAGGTTTAGCTCTCCTGATCGTTGGTAGATCTGCACAAGTTATTCCCCTTGACTCCCTTTCTTTCGACCAAACTAAGGCCTTCAAGAGCACCAAAAGACTGTAAAGCAAAAAGGGTTAAAGTTGGATGCTGGTCGTTTAACGTCAAAATCGGAGGCCGGCGGCCATTGCTGCAGAAAGTAATCAGATGGCTTTGCTATGCATTCTTGATGCTGGGAATAACAGCATCAGTCTATGGCTTTATCTCTTTTGATGACAAATGGCAGCAGCATTTTCTTCTATCAGCCATTGCCATAGTAATTGGTTTACTTTGGTTTCTTTGTGGTTTCCCTTTCTATGGCCCTCCTCAACAGCAGCCAAGTCCGCTTTTAACTATGCTACGTACCTTGGTTGCCGCTTTGCGGAAGAGGCATCTCAATTACCAAGTGCAACAGCTTCACCGCAGAGATGGAGAAGATCAAAATTGGGTTCCTACAGGCCATCTTGCGTGAGTTAATTTCTCCCTGGCAATTTTTTTTACAGCCTCTGTTTCTTCGGACAATACATGATTTATTCACTGTACCTTTAACTATTGATGATTTCTCTAAATGCAGGCTGCTCAACAATGCTGCACTCAAAGAGTCACCGGCTGATGACATTTTACCACCCGAAAAACACACATGGAGACTTTGTACAGCGAAAGAAGTCGAACAAACAAAACCTCTGATAGATATTATTCCAATGTCTGCAACTTTCATAGTGTATGGCATGGTCAAATCTCTTGGTATCACATTCTTCATCGAGCAGGCAGACAGCATGGGCGATATCCCAATCGTAGTTTATCAGTTGATCCAATGTATTTCTTAAATTTCAGTCAATAATGGATATAAAATGGTGTTTGAAAAACGAATAAAAAGAATAAAAAAACAGTACTCTGATGGAATGAAGATAGGCGAAGGCGTGTTGGCCTCCATAATATGCTGCGCTGTTGCATCATCAGTTGAGTCCAAAAGGTTAAAAGCTACTTTCCCCATTTCAGTATCCTGGTTGCTTCTGCAATTCTTTTTCCTGGGTGCAACGGAAGGATTAGCAGGTGATGGCATTGCGGATTTCTTCTGTCATTATGCACCAGGCTCAAGGAGATATGGACCCGTATTTACTGGCTCACTCACTGGATTTGGAACAATACTTAATATTGGCTTCATAGCTATTCTAGATTATTGCAGCAGCTTGAAATATAAATCAAGTTGGCTCGGTGATAGTGTAAACCAAAGTCATTTGGATTATATTTATCGTGCATGTCTTAGTGGCCCTGTTGAACTGTTTTGCCTATGCTTATGTCTCCACATGGTATTCTTATGATAATATCATAGGAAGACCCGAAGAAGAAGAAGAAATACCATTCTTGGAAGATAGAGAAGAGCAAGAAGAAACAGCAGCCGCAGGGGACCAACAGAACAATCAAGAGCAAGAAGTTGAGTTACAAAGGATTTCAATGCTTTAGGCTGCTGATTTATCAAGGAATGGTCGGAGGGATTCAGTGTTGGATTTAAGTGCGTTGGGCCACTGATCCAAATGCTACTACCTCCATTTCTGCACTTTACGCAGTTTTTCCTGCATGCAACCATGCGATTAGCAGGTAATGGCATTTTCAACATTGATAAAAGATTTAACCATATTTCGTTCAAGCTGAAAGAAACATTTGTTGCATTGCAATTCCATATACAAAAAAAGCAAGGGAAAAGAAAATGCATCTCAGTGTACATGTGACCAAGCAAATTGAGACAATTGTATCGAGATTTATCTGCATTATTACAAGTAGCAGATGTACAGCTATAGCTCCACATTTACGCAAAAGAGAATCATAGAAGTGTCGAGACCAAATAGCTTATTTTCCATTTCCTTACTCCTTTGCAAAGTTTTCTTGGTTATGTAGATAAACCAGCAACTGACCGTCATCAGCAGCTACAGCCAAAATATCTGGCTTTGAATCATCAGTTGCAATGCACGAAACACTGCCACCTGATAGATCATAAAGGAAAAGATGCAATCACTCAGTCGAAAATCAGAAATATATGCATATATTAAAGCAAAACTGAATTATAAAAACTTCTAGGTTCAAATCAGATCCATCAAGAATCATATATCACAGCCTATCCAAAGGATCTTCTATGTTCTTCATAATCGGAAATTGAATGTCAAAGAACTGTGCAACTAATAGCTTAAGCCTTTTAGTAAAGGCTCATGAATGGGTTAATTTAACCTCTAATACTCTAGTACAGGCAAATCACACACCTTGTTTAAATTTGATAAGGTAAAGACGGCCCAAGGTCTCAAGTGTAAACAAACTTGGCTGGTAAAGTCCTTCCATGAATCATGATCATACCAAGAACCTAAGATGGAATCTAGGCTTCATTGGAGACGAGGTGTTTATGAAAAGGGTGAGGCTTCCCCTTATTCAGTAGTATAACCATTTTCCCAGAAAAAGGAAGAATAGAGAAATCCATGATTGAAAGTTCAAACTCGAAACTACAGAAATGCTTTAATACTTTATCAAGGAACCCAACTTCCTAAAACATCAAACAATTAATGATCCCATCAAAGGGTTTTTATTTTAATAGCTAAAATAGAAAAAGAAGGGCATTGATGCAATTAGATGCATGTGCACTGTTTTCACTATGACAACAATCGAAATATTGCATTTAATGAAATGGCAGATAGATAAAGGCAAAAAGTGACTCCAAAAATCTGATCTAGATGAGAAAAGGGATGACAAGAAGTGTTTCCTATAACTGGATAATCAAAAGAATTTTGAAGGACAATTTATTTCTGTTTTTTCTAAGAGAATTATGTTGAATAGAGTTTTTTTAAGTAAAAATTCTGTTGTTTGAACCACATTTATTATTGTCAAGAACAATGGGTCTAAAATGCACACGTAGGGAAGATTAGTGTTCATCAGATGAGTGATCCCCTTCCTTCAATTGACAATAACGAAACAAAGTCTATTCTTTGAGTTAGAGTTATCAGAAGCAAATCCAGGCATACCTTTGAAATGATGCAAAACGCCAAGTCTGGTTCCTGTGGACAATTCCCACATATACACTAGACCATCATCCCTTCCCATGATCCCATGATCAATCAATGCACCAACAGCAGCAGCCCTGTAAAACAAAGTTCAAAAATTATTTTCGACACATTTGCTAAGTCTCAGAAACTTTTAAATTTAAGTGTACACAGTAGCCATGAATTGGTACAATAGTAGTCTGTCACTTCCTTTCTTTCTAGAAACACAATGCACTCTCACTTATATTATCACTTTGGAAAATAATCCAGTAAATTAGGTTTCCCTGAAAAGGCAAACTACTTTGTATGTTGTTACGTGTTACAACCTATATTCACTTGTTCTAGCAGATACCTCAACAACGTGTAAAAGGTTAACTCAGGGATACAGAATAGCCTAAGAAGATCAAAGTATCTGCCACGATTCAGTACAAACAGTTCCCAAATTCTTTTGGTTACTACCAACACAGAAGGGAAACATATATTGGAGGAAATAAAATGAAAATTTGCAAGGCCCAAATATGGATTGGCATGCATCAAAGACAAATATCTTATACAAGAAACAAGTTTCTTGCTGCCTTAAGAAAACACAACAGAATGACTCCCCAGGATCAAAAACCTAGTTTATATTTAAGATATAGAATAGAACTTTAAAGCACCTTGGATCTAGTGTACTCCCCAGGACCAGTCTATCTTTCACCAGCAAAGCTAGCCTCCACCATCTGGATACATTTGCTTGGCAATTACTGGACAAATGTTCAAGCTGAGCCTCAGAATCAGTTGAGACAAGAAGCCAGATTGCAACATCTTCTCCCTCAAATTGAAGAAAAGAACAATCCTTATGTTCGGAAAACCTAAATTTTGTTCTTGTGATGATTTCATCAATGCAACCAGTCATGTCAGCATAGCCGAAAACAGGCTGCCAACTAAATAAACTGATTGGTAAGAATTGCTTAATTGGATCGCCAGAACCGGAAAATCTGGAGATAGTGACCCTTTCCAAAATATTCCTGAGAAGTAAAACCTGTTTTCTATCAGTGACTAATCAGTCAGATTTTATATGGAGAGGCAAATACAAGAAAACTCCTATGAAGCCTTAGCCCTTATACACAAAATGGTGCATAAAGGATATAAAAGATCAATGACTATTAATATATTGCTATTTCCACAATGCTACCCAGCAATTAGAGACAAACTATACACTCAGAATCACCAAACAATATAAAAGAATATGGTTTTTAAACAGAAGGCAACATACCATAGAACAAATTCCCCAAAACCATTATGCCCGATGACCAAATGATCACACTTTGGAATTCTCTTTAACTCTACACAAGAAGGTATGCAGTCACCAGCAGGCATAATAAATTCTTCTGTCGCTGCACTACAAAAAGTGGACAAGATAGGTAAAATTGCATGATTCATTAAGAATAATAAAATTTGTATAGAGAGAAAGGAAAAACATTCACCTCCATGTTGAGTTCATCGCCCAAAGATGCAGTCTCCCACTCTTTCCCGCAGCAAGAAGATAGTCATTCACACAAACCAATATACATTGCACACTTTCAACTGTCTCTAATTTTGCAACCAAAGAAACATAACCAGGATTTACTTGCACAATTTTTACTGCAGTCTCCTTCGAGCAGCCTGAAGAACACATCGAGCAGATACAATCCATTCTTCCTTCCCTAAGAAAATAAATCTTATATTAGTATAATATTTGCTTCAAATCTGTTTAACATTATAGAAACCCAAAGAAACAGTCAACCTGCAATAAGGAGTTTTAATGCTGTCAAGTAAAACAAGACATTGCCCGTCTGGGGTGAACTGTAAGCCACATCTTTCTACATCAATCTAGGGAAGGACAAGGAAAAAAATGTCAAAAAATTTATCATTGACCAGGTAAGAACCAGTCTAGGAATCAGTAAGCACAATAGAAATAGCTAAAGAGTTTATATATAAAAACATATCCACCCATCAAAGCTTACTTCAGAAAATGGCAATGCCACTGATGTGTAACCAACAAAAGAGGGGCATCCTATATTTGGTTCTTCAATAGCTACCTTGTAGATAAACAAGGTTCTGTCCTTATTTACAAGAAGACCACATGAAACACAAATAAGAGTTTCATTTCCCTTGTTACCCAGCAATACTGATGTAATAGGCAAAGGATGGAAATAGCCTCCTACAAGGTTGACAATGCCCCTTAGATCACTATTACGTTTTACATCCCTGTAATGATTGTCTGAACTACCTTGAACTTCTTTCACTATAGATATGTTCTTGTCACAAAAACTAGTCACCTGGTTTTGACATGATGCAGAACAGCCATTTTCTAAAATAATTCTATGTTCAAGCCTCTCCTTGTGACAATTTTCTTGAAATCCCCTTTCAAGTGAAACAGATGGATCAAGCAAGCAGGATGCATCCTTTGCTTTAGAGACACAAGTCAACTTTTGATTTTCATTAGATAGAACAGGTGGGATATTACTGATTTCAGGTTTGCAATTTGTAGTAGTTTTCTCCACAGACAATCCATAGGATTGTCCTTCAAGCATGGGTGTAGCACCAAAGATATCTCTATTGCATTGTTTGTCATCAGAAGTGTGAGAACTCTTTGAAACAAGTGAAGTTCCTGCTGTAGCAGACTTATTAAGGGTATAATCATCTCCAGAATTTCTGCAAATGATGCTTTCAGAGAGAGGAATAGCATATTTTCTAGTTGAATAAGCTTGTTTTGAGACTTTCTTTCTGGCATATACTTTATTCTGAGCTTGATGGGAAGAGTTAGTATTAGGAGCCCTGGTTTCAGCACTGCTGTCCTTCTCATTTAGTTTCACTGGACTTGCAATGCCTCTAGGATTGACATCAACTGTATCCACAACTGCAGAAACATGATTATTTGCATCAAATTGAAAATCATTAAAATCATGATTAACTGAGTTAGAAAGAATAGAAGTATCATGGAGTTCCATGTTAACTGATGATCAAAATATCAGTAAATTGCATTATTTATGGCTCCAATGAGTGACATAGTTTCTAATGATGAAGTTAATTTAAAATTTAAGTAAAGGTTGCAGGCTAGTAGGAAACTAGGAAGTTTTCACTCTGCGCTAGACTTAATATCTTGTCAATCAGTTTAAGGGATAGTTGCTTGCACTCTGAGGACTTAAAAGCAAATTTGACAACTAAAATTTCAAGGTTGGTTGAATGCCATTACCTTCAGCACAATAAAGTGCATTCTTGTGCTTCTTTTCCGCAGAATGGTTTTCAATATCTGCTGAGTTTTCATCCAACTTTACACAAACACCCTGGATATCTTCAGAAAAAGCTTTCATGATCGGAAACACATACCCTAAAACAGACTCAGATATGTCACTCTTCGAAGGCTCTTTATTTGAAGCCGTGTTTACTTCATTGTGGCAGATAGTATCTTGATTCCCACAGATCTCGTCAGAACAAACTAATGTTTCCTGCTTCAAATTGATACCATCAAGCTGTTCCTGAATGTTGGTATCAAATGCATCTTTATTGAAACTAGTTTGATCAACCTCCATACTTTTTGAGGAAAATATAGCTTGCCTAGCTCCATGATCCCCGCCCCGACCATCCTCAAAACTGTCAAGAATAACAGTATTAAGGTGTTCAAGATTTTGCATAATTAAACCATGGTCTAAACTTTGAATATGCATTCCTGTGTCCTGTTCCGTACGTGCATCCTCAGTGAGAATAATGGCTGGAATTTTAGCAGAAAAAACTTATGAGCTAGCAGCAACAAAAAGATTAACGAGAAACCACAGTATTGGGACTCAAGGTGTTGGGTCCTAAATGTCAAAGATTAAAATATTCAGCGAAAATTTCAAATTTTATAAGATTAACTGTACCAGAAGATGGAAGATTCAACAAATGGTTAGTTTCAATGTTGTCCTCTTGAGAATCCACCAAATGACGCAATACTTTGCATGGGCTAATTGTTTCTTTTTTCTTCTTCGAAGACTTCTTAAGCAATGGAACAGCTTGTGGAAGTAAAACTGTCATCATCAACTTAGCCATTTCCTGACCGACTGAATTACAATCACTTTTTTCAGAACTTGTGTTTGAATTAGATGAGCCTATTTCTTCTTCTTGATGAGTCTCAATCACCAAGCCATCAGAAATGACTACATTAGCAGCAGTTAACTCTTCTTTCATACTGCTAGTTGTCTCCCTTGCACTTGAAGCAACATTTGTCCTATCATCTGCATAGATGTTGTTGCTAAGGGGTGCTCAGAACGATAAATTATCAACAACTGAAAAGAGAACCTAGGTGATAATGTAGTGTAAAGCTGTAAATGCCGCTGATAAGAACTACCTTCAAAATCCAAAGTATCAGGTGCATAAAGATGGACATCATTGATGGCCATGGAGTCATTTGGAACTGATGAATCTCCAGGTCTGTCATCTGTTTTTGTTGGAAAACTGAATCCTTGCAGCTCAGTATCTTGTGACCTATCCAACTGTAAGAAGTTAAGAATGCTTCTAATATTGTCGCAAACTGATGTTATTAGTAATTGCCAAACAAATACTGCATCAACTGATTATAAAACCATGATTTCACATAATCTGCCCCCAAAGTCGAAGAGGATGGCAATTCTGACGAAATAGCTCTCAAAAGATAGCTCCAGATGGTAAGACTAATTTAAGCAATAAGTACTTAAATTTTGTAACAAGAAAGAGGGAAAATGTTTGCAAATTAAAAGGCATCAGCATATTCTTCTACATAGGAAGAACCAAATGACAGCAAGACGTAATATCCAGACATACCTCTTTAGATGCAATGTTAGCTACTCTAGCGAATTTTGCATTTTGGGAACTAGTAAACTTGCTCCTGGCTTCTTGCTCACCATGATGGCCCAAGAAATCAACAGATTTTGATGGAAAACCATCTTTGGCTGGAGAGTTTTTCGCGTCTTTTCCAACTGATTTCAAGTGCACTGCTGATGCTTCTGGAAATTTGTACTTTCTATCTTTTGAAGAATTATGAATTACTGGAAACCCATTCTTATGTTTCACTTGATTCCCTTGTAATAAGTTTGAATCCTTGGCATCATAAGTCAAGTCCTTAGATCGAGGCCGTTTAAGGCCAGGCCCATCAGCCAACTTGCGTTGCATTATATCACACCTTGTACTTCTCTTTTTCCTAATCTGTGGCCTGGCCAAGTATGGTAGTAAATCAGGAGCAGTAGAGATAGTTGAGCTCCACTTGTCAGTTTCCGTTCTAGAAGCACCATTGCAGTGGCTGGAAGATAATGAACTTCTTTCTGCTGTTCCATTGACATTTGCCACCAATTCCCGAAGTAACCTCTGGACAAATGGATTTTTGAATCCAAAAAACTGCATGTTACAATGCAAAGAGAAACTCAGTGCAATTATCTCTGGCTTTTCTTTACCTATCCAAAGCTATGGATAAAATACTGAAAAATAAGAATAGCATGATACAAAAATAGATCCAAGAAAAAAAATCACCTTATATACTCCATATTATAATGCTTCATATTGATGTCAGAGCCTTATTTTTGTCATGTTTATTACTCTCAATATTAATATTTAAAGTAAAGTCATAAAGATGAACAAAAAAGGGAGTAACTCCATTGATTTCCACATAACATTCCTATCATATAGCTAAATTTTAGTGTTTTCCAGAGCAGCCCCTAGATCATCACGTGCTAATGTGGATACATCTCTTCTACAATAAATCTTCCCTCTAGAGACCGAGGAGATAATGACCATTAATGAATAAAATGGCTTTGACAGAAGACAGTTTTAAAATTTTGGCAAACAATGAGAAAACAAGAAAAGGCTGAGATGAATTGTCATCTGGATGGGAAATGCTTCCAAGATACTAGATAGGGTAACAAAATAAAAACACAGAGACAAAATCAGCAAAGCAACCATTATCCATATTAAATTAATTAATGGCAATGTCATTAACCAAAAAAGGAAAGGAAAATACAAATTCAGAATGCCAAGGAAGCACCAAGATATACCTGCACACCGTCTATCTTGCATGAGAATCTCTTTCCATGCCATATCTTCAAATGTGGGCAACCTGACTTCTGAAATTTCTCCCATGCAATGTCTGGAGTTTGTCCAGAACACGACTGCCCATCACAAGAGATCTGCATGCAAAAAGAGGCACACTCATACTTAAGTAATTCACTTAAAAAGGTAAAAGTGGAAAACAACATATAAGTGCAAGGTAAACACTCCAAGTCTGCCTACTCACCACAAACAATGGCCCTTTAGGACCTTCATGAATTTCTGTCTTGTAAGTGCTTCCATTGTGAGCCCGAACAGCCTGATATCCCACAGGATAGGGGTATCGATCTTTACCCTACAGAATAACAAGGTTAAAACCAATTAAATGAAACAGTAGCTCATATCAGTATCCGATAATTACAAGTAGCATCTCCATACCGTCGTAAAGTACCCTAGTTCAATTTCAACTCAAACTTTACTGACCATTTATCATTTAATTTCAACTTTAAATAAACAAACAAAGTCTTTTTCATTTAGAACAGTCATTGAACTGCTCAACTGGTCCATCCTCTATTCTAATTTTTATTCTCACAATTCATTTCTCCTTGACTAGATTATGTAGCCTTTCAAAACTAAACTTTCCTTTGACAGTTACAGTTTTTTTAAAATTTTTTCTTCTATTTTCAAATTTTCAGCTGTTAATTCATTTTTTTTTTTTTTAAATTGCCGAAACTTGTTAGGATCCAAGATTCGGATTTCCTATATTTCATCCACAAATTTTCAACCTAACTTGCAGAAAAATATTACGACTATCTACTTATATCGGCAATCAATCAGAGTTCATCAGTTTGCATTAAGTTATTCGACACACATATTCCAAACAAAATTAATTAAAATAAATAAATCTTGTGAGCACGAAAATATCAGCTAAATTGCATTTAAAAAGAAAAGCGAACTAACCCTAGAGGAGCTCCAATACTTCTTGTCCCAGGGACCTTTGTATAGAGATCCGATAGAGACGATCTCCAGATCGTCTGATTTCACTGCTTTTTCCCCTTCTTTAGTTTTCGCCATTCAAAAGAAATTAGCAGAAAGCAAGATTTCGAAAGAAATAATAGAGCACGGAACGAGGAATTTGCAGATTAGACAGAGAGATGGCGGGAATCGAAATCTCGCAATGCGTTGTTTCCCTCCACTCTCCGAAAAAAAAAAAAATTATTTGGGAATAAAAAATGTTCGCCGTTGCCGGGGATCGAACCCGGGTCGCCCGCGTGACAGGCGGGAATACTCACCACTATACTACAACGACTTGGATGAAATTTGATACCCTAACAAATCATGCAATTGTAGAACTATTGGGAAAAAGAAAATGTCGAATTGAACGCTACTGAAGCTAGAAAATAACGGTCGGTTTTTTTTTTCCTCTGTTTTTCTTTTTATTTTACCAATATCATTGCTGTAAATTTACAACAAGGCTCAAGTTTGCCTCAATGAAAGCACAGTTGATTTCTTCAGAATTCCCGTTTTTATAATAAGGCAAATAGACACTGTTTGGGAACTTATGGTAGGCTTACATTAATAATTTGATGGCCGTCGTATCAGTGTGCCTATCATCTGTGCGTAAAGCAAAAGCTTAACCTTGGTTGCTAGCTGCTTGCTTTAACTAATGGTGCAATATTTTCTATGATTTAGTCACTTGATTCATTCTAAGTGTAAGCAACTTTGAAATCTTTACAATTTCATTTTAGAAGAATTAAGGCTTCATTGATATCTAATAGTCATAAAGAGCTAAAGATTGATTCGAGATTGACAAGCCAACATTGTATTGTTTTGTTTATTAAAAGGTATACATGAGCCAATATTTATTTATTCAAATTTGTTTTAAATATTTATGTTTGACATGTATTCATATATGGATATTAAGTGTCATCTTTTATATAAAAATATATATAAAAAAATTTAATTTAAACATTATTTTATCGAAAATATATCTATATCCAACTCTCAACTCGAATCTAAATATCATAATTACATGTTTATCAATAAGAAGACATCATTAGGCCTCTGATTATTTTCTTCAAAACAGATAAAATTATCATGGAACACCCAAAAAATATGATATATGATTATATTGTTTAGGATAAGCATGCAACAGAGTGATCTCTCTTAAAGATATTTAGCGTATTATTTCTCACCTGTTAATGTTATGGCACCAAGAGTCTTAAGAGTCATAATTGGTCATAAATCAATTGTGACCATTTTTCCATAAGCCCCTTTTCATGCCTTGGAAATAAGGTCTTGCATCTGACACTGTCTTGGCAATTTCTAAAACAGGACATTTGGTGGTACTCTGTGAAGTCTATCTAAATCTAACCATTACAATTTAACATATCTGGTGCCTTAGTTGATGTGGTACATAGATTAGATTGATGAGATCAAATTTTATGGTCGTTGAAAGGAATGCATAATATTGGTGTAAATCTGGCTGAAATATCAGTTTTTGTTTGTATTTCAATTGGTTTGTTATTATCAACTTCCACAAGGGAAAGATTTTTCATTGCCTAAAACAAAAGCTTATTTGTCCTCTTCTCCTCTGTCACCTCTTTCAATTTTTTTCAATACCAAAAAAATTATAAATATTAAATTTCAAATAATTATATAAATTACTTAAATTCACGATTCAATTCAAAATGAATGATGTTTTCTATTGAACCTTGTAATCACTTATACTTTGAAAATTCATTGGTTAGGCCCATGCCAGGCGCCAAACATTCGGATGCGACGTGCTTTGCTGGACCCTTTTGATGCCCCATGCATCATTTGGTGTGTGTCATGCCTTCTTTTATCGGCTTTTTGCTGCTCTACATACATCATTTTTGTGCATCATTCTTTCAAAAGGCTATCCATAGGTTTCATTATCAACTAGCTTTAGGCTGTTTTTTTCTTTTTAATTCCAAAATGACACACAGGGAAGGGGAAAAAAACCCACTTTTAGCTTTATACGCATGTATTCGCGCAAAAAGAAAGGGAACTAAACCTTTAATTAGTAATTTTTTTTATTGAAAAAGTTATTGTTTGAAGGCGAAAATAAAATTTTAGAGATTGATATTTAAATTTTTTAAAAAATAATTTTTTATAAAAGGATTTCATACAACAATTCATTATATATACAAATATTTACAGCATCAATACACACATTAATGTCCAACTTAAAATGTATTATTTATTTTAAATAAAAAATCTCATAATTTTTTAATAAAAATATCTTCATTACTTATATATCTCAAAACAGGTTCTCAAAATTTTTCTACGTGAGATGAGGAGCATAACAATGAATGTATCGTTTGCAATGATTTCCTTTTTTAGACATTAGCTTATCTATAGAGGTACAAAAGTTGGTTCTTACTTCTTATTTAGTTATTACATTTAATCCTTTTAAATTGGCTTAAGTAGTTTAGGCTTTTGTCTATCCGCTCCATCTAGTAAATATATAGCGTATAAAACAATGCTTGCCTTTCTATGTTGATTGTCTAATTGGACGCAAATGTTGTTCGGCATTAATCAAACTCCTAATAATTTCGGGTTTAGGTGAAAGTTGCAGTAATTAATGGGATGATAAGATGTCCGTACGACGTTTTACCATTCCATTTCCCCCCTACTGCTTAAAACCCATCATTCTTCATCATTACATATCTATCAGACTCAGACATTACGGTCCTCTACGTGTTAGGAATGATGAATTCTAGGAAGCCTGCAATTAAGTTCATTGAATTTGCTAAAAAGAAATGTTTGATATCCGAACTCGAAACTTTAACATCTAACATCCTTGTACATAGGCATTAACTTTGTATCTACAGCATCAGGTTTGGTGTATGGAGGGGAACCATGTAAATTTGCAGACAGATTTTTGATGAGGTGGCTTCATCATCAAGCATGCAAAAAAATTCATGAATTTCTTTTACATATAGGTGAAGATTAAAACTTGAATTTAATTCAATTAATTTTTATAATTATTTTTTAAAAATTAATATTTAATAAATTTAAAATTTAAAATTTATACAAAAAAAGGTAAAGCTTATGTGGATCACAGGTGAAGACAGGAAATATTAATTAATGTATTACTTATTGTTGTTAATCATGGCACAATCTAAGCAAGCCATTGTACTGGGGGATGGGGGGACTTCAAATGTTTTTTTGCATAAATCCATGAAATGAAATGGTTAGCTTTAAGGAAAGAAAAATTGGGAAAAGAAAGACAAACAAACATTCCGAACTGTACATAGAGAGATATTAAAAATTAAAGCATTCAACGAAGAAGACATCAGTTTTCTTATCACAGTCTTCAATGGCAAAGAAAAACAAAATGAAAACCCATCAACACATAGTTGAATGAAAGGTATGTATAGTTTCATAGGGCACAATTGGAAATTGGTGCTCCTCTCTTGAAGCTGTCCATATGTGTAGTTTCATAAACAGGCAAACCAGTTGAGTAGATGCCCAAGTCATAAATTTGCAACTCAAAGAGATCAGAGCTTGAATCACTATCTGCACCGTCATCAACCTCGACGAACTTCCTGAATTCTTTATCCTCTGGTGGATATCGATCAGCCTTAACGAGATTCTTGTGTTTTTCTGAGGACCTCTCATTGAAATTCAATTTCTCATCCAACCAAGAATAATCTGTTGTAATCCTTTTGTTGTCATTCAAGAGATCATTTTGTAAAGCTGAGTGTTTTGTCTGTCCGATGTTATTGTTCTTCGATAGAGATACTACCTGCTTGTGATCCGAAAAGGTTCTAAAATCCTTGTAGCTTTTCCTGGGTGTGGGTGCGTATGGAGTTGGCGTCCTGAAACCAGAATTGGAAGAAGAATAAAAGGACTTCGTATCAGCTGTAACAGAGCTACGAAAATGGCTAATGCTGATCCTCCTCTTCCTTCTCCCACCAGGGCTCTCTTCTTCATCTTTCATCGACTGTGCACTAGATTTCAATTTCGATTTCGATTTCTTCTTTTTAGAACCTGTTTGGTTGAAAAGAGAGTTCAAGAAGCTACCAAGTCTACCACCGGGAGAGCTTGGTTGCTTGTATTTCTTCTCCTTAAGTACTTGTCTTTCCACCAAATGATGAGTTCGTTTTTGTTGAGTAAGAAGGTTTGATGATCTCATCGGTACGACATCCAAGCTGATCCGACCTCCTCTCCATGGGTGCGCCCTCTCGTCTCGCATGATCTTCTGACTAAATGTTGAGCAATTATAGCTACCCGCTGCTGCTTCATTGTACCCTGAGAAATACCGTGCAGCCTCGAACACATCAAGCTCACCAGAACCATTCCTCCCATGGAATGACTTCTTGAACATTCTCTCAGATTCTGAAACTCCTGCAACAGACATGATAAAACCTCTCAATGCTTCTGCTATTGAGTTAATATCACCAGGTTCAGAAAGGTATATATTAATTGGGAGAGAGATCAATAAAACCAAAGGGATATGGAAGTGGTGAAACTGTAAAGAGAGAGAACAGGCTTGAAATGATTGAGAGTAGTGGGAAAGGATATAGCTTTATAATACTAATAATAATCAATTGCACAGTCTAATAATATAATATGATGATGAAGAGTGGCTTTTGGAAGCGACCCCACTTTTTGACGTGAATTTGTGCTTTATTTTTAATACAAGGGAAACAAAGCTTTTATCCCTTCGCAGACTAGTAAAAACCAGACCCGCAAAGAGCTATGTTTCCCTGGATTCTAGGGACTCTATACTATTTTAGTGGGAACTGGCTTTTGAGTGGGATGTTGGCCATGGTTCAATGTCGTGTACTTCTGCAAACTTTAACTGTACATCATTGAAATTTACAGGGTCATCAAAATTCGGTAGATCCCACATTTTCTTTTATAGAGAGGCTTGAAATTCACTCTTTAAATTTAACAGATTTACCGATATAGATTCCTTGATTATAAGGTTGCTAATTAATTGCTTTCCAAGTTACCTTTGACTAATGTAAAATCAACTCTGGCCCGGTAATATCTGTCTGCCCCCTCTTAGGGGAATCTCTGGACATGAACAGTGGCTTCAGTTTCAGGATTTCAATCCGTCCTTTGTTAAGGACTCAATGCTTATTCTTGGCATCATTTTAAATTTTTTTTACCTTTTTTTTCTTTCCATTTTTGGATTTAAATATGGTTCTGGAATGTCTTTATCAATGCAGCTGATGACAAGATTTTGGGAAAAAAAAAATCTCAAGGGAGACAGAAGAATCTTCAATCTTGCAAGAATTATCATCAAATTAGAGGAGGAAAGAGAATGCTGTATTAGGGGTTAACTGACAAGCCTAAATCCATAGCCAAATTAGTTGAAGTTTCGTATTCATTCTCTTATAAGGGGAAAAGCCGAAAAGGTGATGAATCAATGAGTGGAATCATGTAATATTATTTGTATTGCTCGGAATTTTTATTTTTATTTTTTAAATATTTTTGTTTCAACACTTATATCTGACACATATTAGAAACATATGTATGATATTTTAAATATATGAAAAATTTTAAAACAATTGAGTACGCTTTATTCAAAACTCACCTTTGAATTTGAATGATACGAGAGAATATTATTTCAAATTCTTGATCTGGAAATAGGTTGCAATTTTGTTACATGCTTCTCCACTTTAGAAACTTTTGAAAGAATCAGAATTCAAATACCAACATATACAAACATTTTTCTTGTCCTTAAATTGCAATCTTTATCTTATTTTATTTTTTTTAAGATATTGGGTTAGTCAATACCCATTGTATTAGGCCGATACCAAAACAAAATCCTCTAACTCTTCCAAGTGAAGAAAAAGGCTTAGCTTTTTGCCCAATTCATTATTTTTAGTAAACCATCTCATTTTCCTGGCTTTCTATGACAGACTTCGGCGCACAATTAAGCAAGAATTGGAAATCATGCTGGATATGCAAATAAATAAATAAAGCTAGTAAAACCAATCAAATAACTGACTTATAAGACGGGAATAAAGATATATATTATATATACCTAGATTAGAATGGTACAAAATTGATATTTAATTCTTGTCATAAATAGCAAGATACGATGGAAGAGCTTATTTAACCATGCAATATAAATCAAGTGCCTGAAATCTTAGGTCCATGAAGGTCCTACAAAAGGGAAATAAGTATGAATCAGATTGGAAGGTGGGCACATGAATTTGGCCCCTTTAAGCTGTTTTAAGCATTTGGCCTCTTTAATTTATCTTATCAAGATCAAGATGTAAATATTGAACACACGCATTGTCCAATAAGAATATATATATATTTTAAAATTTTTATATATTTGAGAGGTCTTTCAAAATTATATCCTCATATTTATATTCAGACATATATTAAATACAAGTTTTTCTGAAAAAAAAAAAAATTAGAGCAACATAGATTTTAATTAACATCAAAATTATCAGCAGCAGCAACTAGCATGTAAACTTACAATCTCCTTCGAAAGCTTGTCGTAACTTAATGTTAGCTAGTGTACTTCATCCCCTCTAGCCAATGTTTCGTATGATTTTTGGGATGGATCCATTTTTGATGTTGGGTAGCTTTCTTTTGTTATGCACCATGCATTCCTAAAGTTACCTAGCATGGCCATGGTTCTTTGTTGAGTCCCATCTGCTCTCTACCTTAATGTTTTTTTCCTTTTTTTTCGAAAGTCTTTCTTGTATAGCCCTTCTTATTTCAGAGCTGGCCATGTTTATTTCTTTTATTTTTTTTTCAAAGGTCTTTGTTGTATAGCCCTTTTCATTTCAGAACTTGTACGGTGTATATAGACTAAACAAAGGGATTTTTATTTTTCAAGTTAATAATGAAGTTCTAAAGCTGAAGAAGAGCGAACCCTTTTGTGTAAACCTACTCAAAAGTCAAACATATCATTTTACCAAACAGGCTCGATCCATATTAAGTTAGGATTGACTTTGAAATTTAGCAATTCGAATTAAGTCAAGGCTCAGATCTACTTGATTCGATTTGAATTATTATTCATTTAATAAAAAATTATTATTAAAATTTAATTATAAAAATATATAAATAATATTTTTAAATAATAATTATAACTCACGGATTATAGACATTCAAAAGACATCGATTCAACGCGTTGTTAATCAAAATTCAATACCCGTGCATGGTTTAACATATTTGTTCTTTACAGCCTAGCCAAGATCTTGGTTGAGGAAGCAAAGGCCCAATGGAAAACCCTACAAAAAGACCAAACATTGTGTCTTTTATTACAGAGACAGTTGTAAGGTATTTGACCCTATATTGTCTCCTAATCTCAGCCAATGTGGCGGGCCAAGAGTCTACTTGCTGGATTGCAACGCCTCATTTGCAATATCCAATTGCATACTCTCTCAATCTCAATCTTTGGGTCATCAATAAAGGAAGCCTTTTTAAGAAAAAAATGATCAGATAATGAAGAACGAATTTTGGATATGTGGGTTACATGAAAATTAGCTTTAGAATGAAATAATAATAATAATAAACTCAAAGTAAAAAGAATTATATGAAAAGTTCGGCTGGTTAAGTCATGAACGTGGCCATTCTAGCTACACATATAGTGCTGTATTTCCCAAGTATGTCTTCAAAAAGGGATTTTTTTTTTTGGCCTTTATAAGTTTGTTTAGAGACTATAACTATGGGGTTCAAAGATATGCTATGAAATGAATATGTATATACATACACACAAAGAAATCATGATCTAAAGCTAGGAAAATGATTGACGGATATTGAAATTCAAAATTTAAATTTATTAAATATTATTTTTTAAGAGTAATTATCTGAGCCAATTAAATTAAGATAAAATTCATATATAAATGTATACGTTAATACTTGGTTTAGATCTTTGCTCAGATCTTTCTGTCATTGGCAACAACAAAACATATAATATTCTTCTCCCTAAAAGCATATCATCATTTGTCTTCCACTCATTCAAAGTTGTTTGACACTAAGAAAAGTAGACATTTTCCAATGTTATCACTATCATATTTCAATATGCTATGAAAAGAATATATATATAAACCGCACAAAAAGAGATCACAATTTGGAGAAAAAGAAAAGATTGATAAATATTAATATATGAATTTTAAATTTATTAGATATCATTTTTTAAGAATAATTATATAAATCATTTCTGTCTTACGTAATAACAAAACATAATCTTTTTCTTATCCCAAAAGCATCTCATAATTTCTGTCTTCCCTTATTCAAAGTTGTTTGACACCAAGGAAATTAGACATATTCCATTTTCCCATTATTAATGTGAGTACTTCATTTTCAATTTCAATTTCAATTTCAATTTCACTTTCACTCGCAATTGTTTTTAGTATAACCTTTAAAATTATCCAACCCCAAAACGCTTTCACCTCAACAAGAGCTGCCGGTCTCCTTTGATTCAACACTTCAACTAAAGC
Organism: Adansonia rubrostipa; assembly: GCA_038381775.1. Taxonomy (NCBI): domain Eukaryota; kingdom Viridiplantae; phylum Streptophyta; class Magnoliopsida; order Malvales; family Malvaceae; genus Adansonia; species Adansonia rubrostipa. The sequence continues at coordinate 675,591 of JBBYHM010000010.1, read as the reverse complement.
AGCTGCCACTGTCAGAGGCTTGAGTTTCGACTCAAAACGCCACTCTCCACTGTTTGCCCATTGGTGCATTGTAGTAGCTTGGCACTTCGATTTTAAAAGGAGAGGAACAAGGCAAACTTGGGTTAGAGAAGGTGCGTAAGTCAAGGGTCGGGCAGCTCGCTCCTTAAAATTTTTGTTGCTTGAGTTGGTTATAAACACCTATAACACGAATCTCGACACGAATGCATTTTTAGAAAAATAAGAATTACGATAGCACATAATAAAATTTGATTTTGAGATGTGAAGATCACTCTTTAAATTAAGAATATTGTCTCTAAAATACACAACAAAATCTCAAAATTAGATAAATTTAAAGTAATGAAAGTGGATTTGTATCGAAACCTTAAATATATGTATATTTATGTTAATGTATACAATGGAAGAACTGCCATAATTTTGTGTTTAGAAACTTATAACGATCTCCTATCATGTAAATCACGCTCCTTTCATTTTCGCAATTTCAATTCAAAATCTTCGACTTGAAAATTGATGGATTTCTCACTTTCATAGTCGATGCAATCAAATTTCAACTACTTTTGGTTTGCATACTTATATATGGTAACCTTAGTTCCATGTACTTAGCAAGGGACCTTAGTTTCAAGCAATTTTGTAGGTGGTAGTTTTATTAGTTAGCGTTCTTCAACATAACATCGAACATTAAAGGTTGAAAATAGCCCTAATTTTGAACACGCCCCCGCCAAAACAAAGCTTATGTAGCCCTAATTAAAGTGACAAGTACTTTGAGAATAAAATATTGAATACGTCAAATTAATATGAAAAAAGTGTATCTTTAAAATCACTAGAAGAAAGAATTAAACTATGATAAAATTTAAAGATACCCCTAACTGTATTACTTTAAAAATATTTTTGGGAAAAATCTAAGAAGTAGAAGAGTTATGGCCTTCTAGAAATCCCTTTTTGCAATTCTTTAAGTTTGAGGGCAAATTCCTAGCATGTCATTATCGTTGATAAAATGACACTTTATTTTACATCAAATAAAAGTAATATTTACTGAAACTCTTGTAAATTTATTCACGTTTTTGCTCCTACGAAGTTTATTTTAAAGTTTTAAAAACTAATTTTTTTTGGATAAATTGTTTTTTATTATCCAAAAAGCAGGGAAACCTACTAGTTTTATACTGTTCCAACCAACTATTTGCTAGCATTACAAAGAAGCAAGCAACTCATAATTCAATTACAATGAGGAACAGCTAACACCCCGATGCAGCACTGAGCCGTATACTGAATTTGAAAATTTGTTAAGCTAATAATGTTAGGATCCGAGGTACTCAAAAATTAAGTACATAAAAGAACATATGCCAACTCGGCTTACACTATGTTCGTTTTGAACCATGAGGCCTTGATTCATTTGGACAATAATTGTGGTTATGATATCAAGGCATGAGTTTTTCTTTTACATATAAAATTCAAAAATTAAGATGTTTTAAGGGCTCGACATTTTTTAATTTTCGTTTTTTTTATTGGTATTTGAAGTTGTCGAGATTTAATTTATATTCATGAATCTTATTTTTAGTGATAAAAATATTAAAATGCACATGAACTTATTCTTAATAATAATTAAGATTCCTAGTTTCAAACTGGGGCAGTCGACCTTAATGTGCAATCGTAAGTTACCAACAGTAATCAAAATTGGGCAAACAGTGCTGTTGATTCTTGCCCTGGAAAACAAATTTCCTAAACCCAAGAACAAGAAACAAAACAATGATCAAGAGTTCTAACCATTGACATCTCGACACGTTTCCTTGATCGTGACTGCATGCATGCTTTTGTTTTTTCTTTTACCAGTTCGAACTTTGGACGTACATAAATTATAATAACCATGTTTTCAAGAACAACTTTAAAGAAACGGTTTTTTTTTTTCCCAACTTTAGCTTTAATTATATGAGGTGTTCCTTAATTACCGGGTGAAAAGTAGGTTTTTATTTTTTATTTTTGGATTTTTGATAAAAAGAAATGGAATCTTGTGATGACATTTATTTTGAATGTGTTTTTCTTTTCCTACATTTTTGTTATTTTTGTTGGTGCTGGTTATTTGACTGTAGACACGTAATGACTCGCATCATCAGCTTTGCACCCAAAAGAACAAGCCACTGGCATGAATCTTGTTATCTAAATATAAATGATATGTCAAATTTTTATTTAAATTTAAAAATTAATTTAATTCATTTAAATTAAATTTTAATTTAATTGTAAAAAATTAATAATTTAAATCTAAAAACAATAAGCATATTAAATGATTCAAATTAATTTTTAACAATTCAAATTTAAAACAATCTAAATGTAAACTTAAATTAATTCAAATTTTAAAAGGTCAGGATTCAAAATGATTCAATCTCTCTTCAATATCAAAAGGACCAATTATGTTGGGTGACCATTAGGAGAATATATGCATAAAATAATTATATGCTTGTATTTGGAATAAGATGAAAATCTTATGACAATAAAACTTTTGATCATCACATCACGCTTAGAATATGCAACCATGGATAGCA
>JBBYHM010000010.1:590600-615776 GCA_038381775.1 Adansonia rubrostipa | reverse complement strand
GATAAATAATACAAAAATAATTTAAAATCATAAATAAAAAAATCTTGTCGATTTGCAATTTAATAGCCTTTAAAATTATGTTAAAACATTTATTTGCTGCGTCAGCAGGTTAAGGAAGTGAATATAGATGCTGTTGGTTAGTGGTGGTGGACACACAGACATTCTCACTTATAAAGAAGGCCGGGGATCCAACGCGCCTGCGTCCTTGAACTCACCTTTCTACGCCGCGCTATCTCTCTTATCCTCCCTTCAAACCTACCATGTCAACGTCCGACAACAACCCCCACGTCTTGGTATTTCCTTTCCCGGCGCAAGGCCACATGCTCCCTCTCCTCCATCTAACCCACCACCTCTCGCTCCGTGGCCTAACCATCACCATCGTTATCACCCCCAAAAACCTCCCTTACCTTTTCTCCCTTCTTTCCTCTCACCCTTCTTCCATCACTCCCCTCATCCTCCCTTTCCCTTCTCACCCTTCCATCCCCCCCGGCATCGAAAACGCCAAAGAACTCGGCCACTCCGGTGTCCTCCATATCATAACCTCTCTTTCCAAACTTCACGACCCTTTACTCCACTGGTTCAACTCTCACCCTAGCCCTCCCATCGCCATCATATCCGATTTCTTCCTTGGTTGGACCCGACACCTCGCCCACCAATTAAAAATACCCAGACTCGCTTTCTTTTCCTCCGGTGCTTTTCTTGCTTCTATCGATGATTATTTATGGAACAACGTTGAGAAACTTAAGCCTTTGGACGAGGTTGAACTTCGTCCGTTGCCCGGTTCCCATGTTTTTAAAGCCGATCATTTGCCTTCTTTGTTTCGTTTGTATAAAAAATCTGATCCTGATTGGGAGTTTATCAAGGATCTCAAGCTTGCAAATACAAGTAGTTGGGGTTGCGTTTTCAATTCTTCTGAAGCCTTGGAAGGTGGGTACATGGATTATTTGAAGAAAAAATTGAACCATGATCGGATTTTTGGGGTTGGCCCGCTTAATTTGACAGGTCCGGGTTCTTCGGGTCTAGGAAATTTGGGTTCAGGGTCTGACCCGAATGACCAAGTACTGACTTGGCTTGACGGATGCCCAAAAGAGTCTGTTATTTATGTTTGTTTTGGGAGTCAAAAACTGTTGAATAGCGAGCAAATGGAAGCTTTGGCTGTTGGGCTCAAAAAGAGCGGAACCCGGTTTGTTTGGGTTGTGAAAACGGGTTCTAGCCAAGAGCACGTTCCTGATGGGTTTGAGGAGCGGGTGGCGGGTCGGGGTCTGGTGATAAGGGAATGGGCACCACAGGTTTCGATACTGAGTCACAACGCGGTGGGTGGGTTCCTGAGTCATTGTGGGTGGAACTCAGTGATGGAAGGGATAGTTGGTGGGGTCATGATATTGGCTTGGCCCATGGAAGCTGACCAGTTTGTGAATGCAAGAGTGTTGGTGGAGGATATAGGGGTGGCGGTTAGGGTGTGTGAAGGTGCAGACACCGTTCCTGACTCCGATGACTTGAGCCATGTGATTGGTGAGTCAATGAGTGAGGGAGGTGGGTTGAAGGATAAGGCCAAAGAGTTGAAGGCGAAAGCATTGGAAGCCGTGACTAACGAGGGTAGCTCCGTCAAGGACTTGGATAGACTTGTTGGCGAATTGCGTAAACTTCAACCCTCCAATTGAGATCGATCGAAAATGATTTGTAATTTTATTTTTGGCATGCCATGGTTAATAGCCGGTTACCCATTAAGCTCGATTCATAAAATCTAATTTTAAATAAAATTTTCTTAAATTTAGGTTATTGGGGTCAGTTTTATTCATGAATAAACTTAATTCTTAATGTAATTATTTTTAATATATTAGAAGTGATATTTAATAAATTTTAAATTTGAATGTAATATTTATATTTTTTATTTTTAGATTATGTTTTTATAAAAAATTAAGAAAAAGTAGTAATAGAAGAATTTGTTTTATTTATATAAAGAATCAAAAATATAAAAATTTGAAAATAATATTATTAATTTTAAAGATGTGATACCTAAGGTTCTTTGAAAATTTTAAAGGCCAACAATGTTATTGGAACATGAATATATTCTATTAAAAAAAGTTTGAAATTTTTATGAGGGTATAGATAGACTCGAAAGTTCGTGTCGTATTTATTATTTTATTGTATCATAATTATATTTAAAATATTTTATATCTATATAAATTTTGTATAAATTTTAATATATTAATATATTTATATTATTTTTTATATTATTTTATACGTGATATTATATTTTTTTATTTCGTGTTTAATATTATTAAAGTTTAAGTTTGAGCATAGCCTATGCTATTATGCCTTAGCCTTCGGTGCATAACCCGTTAAATAATTGTCTTGGGCTGGGTACCGGCTGATTGGCCCTATTGGGGCACCTCCTTGAATAACCTGAACTCTGGTATTGGGTTGACCCAAATAAGAAAACGGGTGGGTTATTAAACCCATAGAATGTTCATTTGTAAGGGAAAAACAGAGTAAGCGTAGGTTTTTGGGAGGGTTTAAAGGCGGCTATCTCTTTTAACGCGTTGCCCTCCGAATATCTTTCTCTTCAAAGATCTCAACCCTTATTATTTCTCAAATCTTTCTTTCATTTTCTTTTTTAATCTTTTCTTTCTTTCTCAACCCCTCAAAAATTTTCCCATTTCTTTCATTGTTTTCTATGTTTTTGTAGGCAAAAAAAACAATAGGAAAAAGCATAGAGAAAGCTTTTCTTTTGTTGCCCAATTATTATATTTTTTGGCTTTGAATTGGAGTATTTTGTTATATACAAAAAACAGCATAACTCAAGCATGTGGAGAAGCTTAGTTAAACAAGCTTCCAACAGACAAAAATTTAAATTGGTCCCTGGACCATTTACGTCCTCGCTTTCTTCATGTTCTTCTACAGGATTTTGTCAGGGTTCGGGTTTTATCAAAGAATTCAGACCTTCCAAGGCCAAAAGCGGTGGTTTTTATGGGTGCCCGGTTCTGGGTTTCCGAGGAAATGGTATTTTCTCTTTGCAAAAGGATGGTTTGGACAGATTCAGTTTCTCTCAATCACGTAACTCTTTAAGTTTTTCTGGGAAATTTTGGGATTTGAAAGGGTATGCAAGTGCTGCTGAGGCTATTGTTTCTAATGAAGAGGACCTTTCTGGGTCTGAAGAAATCAATGAATTAATGGAAGCAATGATTAGAGAAGAGAAGAAAGAGTCTTTTTCAAAGCAACCAAAGACTATGGTAGGAGGAATGGGGGTGGCAAAGTACAATACGTTGAAGAGAAGGCAAATAAAAATTGAGACTGAGGCATGGGAAGAGGCAGCTAAAGAGTATCAAGAATTACTAGCGGATATGTGTGAGCAAAAGCTTGCTCCGAATTTGCCTTATGTTAAGTCATTGTTTCTTGGTTGGTTTGAGCCTTTGAGAGATTCTATTGCCGCTGAGCAAGAAGCGTGCAAGGTAAATTTAAAGATAAGTCATGCTGCTTATTTTAATGAGTTGTCAGCGGATATGATGGCGGTTGTTACTATGCACAAGTTAATGGGGTTGTTGATGACTGGTACTGGTGGAACTGGGGGCATTAGGGTCGTCCAAGCTGCTTGCCAGATTGGTGAAGCCATTGAACATGAGGTGAGGAGGTTATAACTCTTCAAGTAAAATCTCCTTTTTCTAGGGTTGGCTGCATTACTCTCATTGAGTTTGTTTTCTTAACAATCTAGAGGGTTATGTGAGTTCGATATATTTGGCAATCCGTGTATGTGTGTTATAACATTATTTCTGGAGTTTATAGTATCCTATTGTTGAAAATATCCATGTGTTAGTAAAGTAGAACTTACTCACAGATTCAGTCTTGTGATTGATGGACTATTTCCAGGAGTTGAGATTATTAGCAAAATTCTGTTTTCTGCTTCACAGGATAGAATTTATGAATTTCAGGATGATATAGGTTCAGGCAACTTTAAGTATTGTGGAAAAGCACATCTCTCAAGAGCAATATGTACTTTGCATTAGTTTCCCTTTGAGGTTTTTTACTAGAGGAATTGATTATTGTTAAAGTAAGCTGGGGATTAAACTATGAAGTTTTTGGGTTCTCTTCAGTGGATTTGACATTTTTTTTTTTTTTTGAAAGATGCAAGATAGAGATGCTCATTGTACATTTATACCATAGATTACTCAAGGAGCATTTTTGCTTTTTCTTGATGAGAACTTATTTATTGTTTCCTGTTTGGATCAGGCCAGGATACAGAAGTTCTTAGAGAAGACAAAGAAAAAGAACACAACAGATAAAAAACCTGATACTGAATCTGAACCTGTGGCCAATGAACCAGAGAAACTGGCCAAAAACCAGGAAAAGCTGAGGAAAAAGGTGACTCAGTTGATGAAAAAGCAAAAGGTGCATCAGGTGAGGGAAATAGTGAAGGGGCACGATACTTCAAAGCCTTGGGGTCAGGAGGCACATGTTAAGGTATGTGATTTTTGCTGTTGAAAAAAAACCTATTCTGGTCTTTGTCTGTTCGTAAAGTTATATCATGGTGTTGCCTGCTGTAGGTTGGCTGCCGTCTGATTCAGTTATTGATGGAAAATGCCTACATACAACCACCAGTTGATCAGTTAGGAGATGGCCCACCTGATATTCGTCCTGCATTTGTACATACTCTAAAAACTGTCAGCAAAGATGGAAAGTAACTACATCTATATTTGATTGGCATTCTCTCACTTTTGAATTCCTCATTCACTAATAACTCACATCAGAGTATTTATTTATTTTTTGTTTATCCTTCACCAGCAAAGGCAGTAGGAGATATGGTGTTATCGAATGTGATCCACTAGTTCGCAAAGGACTTGAGAAAACTGTAAGTGAATAACTAATAGTCTTTAACAAATGGCACTTAACAAGCATTCCATTCATCAACAATTTCCCCTTTGAATAAATTCCTATTCTTGAATATCAATAAACTAATCTCTGCTTGTGCAACCAGGCAAAGCACATGGTCATTCCTTATATGCCGATGTTAGTGCCTCCTCAAAATTGGACAGGGTATGTACTCAAGGTTCTGTCTTTGTAAAGTTTATTTACCATTGCTTCTATTGATTTCCACCACCTAGTCATTCAACTCTATTGACAGCATGGTTCAAACTTATTCCAGTTTATTTACATATCTTCATATCTCAGCTTGTAACAGCTATATATATATATATATATATATATATATATATATATATTTTCACTTGTTCAGTTGCTATTCACTGGGTTTATCTCTAACGAATCTTGATATTTTGTTAGGTATGACCGAGGTGCATATTTGTTTTTGCCATCATATGTCATGCGGACACATGGAGCAAAACAACAACGCGAAGCTGTTAAAAGAACTCCACGGAAACAATTAGAGCCTGTTTTTGAGGTTTGAAATCCTTGAGATTTATATTATTTCTATGTTCTGCACTTTTAAGTGTCAGCAAGCCATTATTTACATTTTAATATGAGAAGATGCTTGATAAATTGTTGTCACTCACCAACTTTATATAACTGTTCAACATAGCCTCTCTGCATTTTTGCAATAATTCTTTTATTTCTTGTGCATCAGGCCTTGGATACACTAGGAAATACCAAATGGAGGATAAATAAAAGGGTTCTTGGTGTAGTAGACAGAATATGGGCTAATGGAGGCCGTATCGCAGACTTGGTTGACCGTGAAGATGTGAGTGCATGCAAAATGAGCTGAATTTGATTTTCATTTGCTAGTTTATGTTCTTTTTTATTCAATATTTTTCATTTTCTGAAGGAAAGAAATTCACTTGTTTTGTTGTGAAGTGCATTGTTTTATTGCTGCTTGAATATTAAAATCTGCAATCATGTTCTTTCTTTTTTTTTTTTTTTTTCAACTTAATGATCTACCATCACTTTTTATTTCTTAAATTTTAAATAGGTTCCTCTGCCTGGGGAGCCAGACACTGAAGATGAAGCAGAAATTCGGAAATGGAAGTGGAAGGTAAAAGCTGTCAAAAAGGAGAATAATGAAAGGCATTCACAGCGGTGTGATGTTGAGCTTAAACTTGCTGTAAGAAGCTGTCTTAATCAGTGAGATCTACTTAGTGTCATATCATGTTCTGATATATTGCATGTTAACCTTTTTCTGTTGGAGATAGGTGGCTCGAAAGATGAAGGATGAGGATGGCTTCTACTACCCACACAACCTTGATTTTCGAGGCCGAGCATACCCTATGCATCCATATCTAAATCATCTTGGCTCTGATCTATGTCGAGGTGTCTTGGAATTTGCAGAGGGACGACCCCTTGGAAAGTCAGGCTTACGCTGGCTGAAGATACATTTGGCAAATTTATATGCTGGAGGAGTGGACAAGCTGTCCTATGAGGGTCGAATAGCATTTACAGAGCAACATTTGGATGATATCTTTGATTCAGCAGACAGACCTCTTGAAGGAAGGCGTTGGTGGTTGAGTGCAGAGGATCCTTTCCAATGCTTGGCAGCATGTATCAATCTATCTGAAGCATTGAGAAGCTCTGCTCCTGAGACTACCGTTTCACATATGCCTGTCCACCAGGTATTTCATTTTTCCTACAGAAATTGAAAAATGTAGATACTGAATTTCTTATTTATCTGCTAGCTTCTTGGATTGCAAGTCAAATGTTTTTGTAAACCAACATACATACATATATATGCTCAAACAGCTGTGCGTGCACATTGCTACTCTAATAGACTTTGGAGGTTTTTTGCCTTTTGAGGATGCAATAGCCTCTATCTAGGATTTGTTGTTATCACTGTCACTGTGTTGGCAGATGAGACTGTCTTTGCTTTATGCCATTGATTAATACCGGTAGCTGCAAGATATATTCTGTATTTTATGTGATGATATTGCCTTTATTATTATTATTATTATTATTATTATTATTATTATACAATGTTAACGATCTTTTGATGAATCCCGCTTTAAGTGTTTCATCATATTTCAATTGTCTGAGGCATAATATTGGGTTTTTATGTCTTAATCTCCTGCAAGGATGGTTCATGCAATGGTTTACAACACTATGCTGCCCTGGGAAGGGATAAGGTAATGCTCTTTTCTCTTTGTCATATTTCATATGCATGTTTTTATCCAGCTTTACGAATTTTGGATGTCCCAAATTGTTTTTCTTTTTACTAAAAGCAGAAAGCATTACCTACTGATTCATTCCAATAATCCAATTATGCTGTTAACATATTGTTAATTAGAATTTAAAGAAAGATCCAATCAAGATTTAGGGTATGGCTATACAGGGAAAGAGATTTAAGGGACCTACAAGATGTTAGAGGGGAGAAAATGTTCAACAACATCCATCCATGTCACATATTGATTCTTGAATGTGTGTGTGTGTTTTTTTTTTCTTTTTTTTCTTTTTCATTCATATCCAGGGTATATCTTCATTCTCACTCTTTTAACAGAATGGCTTTTTTACTTATAGCGAGTGAGAAGTCGTCAAAAATTTATTAATTATGGTAGTCCGCACTTCTCCATGGTAACTGAACATGCAACCTGTATATATAGTGAATGAAAAATTTATATGATTGACTAAATTTGATTAAATATGCATGTATAACCCTCTTTTTTTTTTTTTTCTCTCTTTCTTTAGTATGTTGATTGAAACTGGTTTGGCTTTCAGTTGGGAGCAGCTGCAGTGAATCTTGTTGCTGGTGACAAACCGGCTGATGTCTATTCTGGAATTGCTGCCCGGTAATTATAACTTCCTCTCTCTAGTTCTCTCCGCCACCCATGCAGGGGCAGGATACTCGACAATTTTGGTTTTTATATAAATGCTAACTAACGAGGCTTAATAGGTGCGGTTAGATCATTCATACCTATTTGAATCCCAAAGGCTAAGATATGGTCCTTTAACCTAAAATCCCAAATTTCTCCAGCCATTGCCCTCCTAAATTCCAAGCAGGTAGACTAGACAAACTATGTCCTACATCAATATCTCTCTGTGCAGTATATTACTATAGTTTGAGGCTGGTACATCTATTTGCCTTAAAACTATTCTATTTGGGAATTTAGCTGAAATGCTGTTGGAAAAGATTCAAAACATAAGCCAGTCCTGATTCTGACAAGGATGCTTTACACTTTTGCTTTAAACTGTGTTAAATTATTGACATTTGAGAGCAAACGTGGAGTCCATTTCTGTCAACTTAGTGCACATTAATGAATTTGTACGAGTTATATCATGAATTCACTTATGTTACTGTAAACAATCTGGTCCAACTAATTGTATGAGTTGCACATTTTACTTGATTGGATAAATGTTTTTGCTTGGCTTTTTCAGTGCTTCAGAATTTATATAAAAATCATCTTGGAATGTTGAGTTTGCCAAAAGCAATATTTTCTTATTGACCTATCTAAATCAATTGGCTATTCTGGTGTAGAGTTCTTGATATTATGAGGAGAGATGCCCAGGAAGATCCTGTAACAAATCCTAATGCATTACATGCTCGGCTTTTAATCAATCAGGTTTGTTTCAATTCCTTCTGTTGAATGAAAATAGGAGAATATGTGAAGAAAGTTACAGTAAATAGTTGCTGAGAATTCTTCCATTATCTAATTTTTATACTTGGCAACTTAAAGTTAGTTCCTGATATCAGGAGCTTCACAGCTCACACTTGTTTGCATCTTATCACTGGTATTTTAACTTCATTATTTCAAATCTTTAGGTTGACCGGAAGTTAGTGAAGCAGACTGTGATGACCTCTGTGTATGGTGTTACTTATGTTGGTGCACGTGATCAGATCAAGAGAAGGTTGAAGGAGCGATGTGCTATTGCAGATGATGCACAGCTTTTTACTGCATCTTGCTATGCAGCAAGAGTGAGGACTTGTTTTGTGTGTGCATGCATGCATGTATCACTGTCCGATTGAGGATTAACTTGGTCGTTTTTTTGTATGTTCAGACCACATTGACTGCCCTGGGAGAGATGTTTCAAGCTGCAAGAAGTATCATGGGTTGGCTTGGCGAATGTGCAAAGGTCTGTCATTTACTGATGTAATGTTTTGTTTTGGTACTTATGTAATTGTGCATGCTGGTATAAATAGTTCTGAAGTTAGCAAATGGCTCTTCTACCAACAGATTTATGAATTTATTCCACATGCAAGGAGGCCAGAAAAATAGAATCAAAGAATACAAAGAAACAATTGTGCTTTGAAGTCTTGGGGTTTGAGTTTCATGATTTTATTTTATGGGGTAATTTGTTATAGGGATTCAGAAATTTTGTTAGGCTCAGAAAAGCAAGTTTGTAGATTTTAATCTTTCAGGTTTTGTTCATTGGTTTGGCACTTTTATTTCTAGACTTAAAACCTAAGTACTTAATGTTAGTTGAACTGGTACTAAAGTATTTTTTCGGGGAATGTATGAAAATCTTTATAACCATTGTTGACAGCTTCTGGTGAAATTAATTAAACAATTCAGATCGAAAATCCTCTTTATTTAGACAATATCTAATTCAGTTGGTGACTCCCGACTAATATGTTTTTATGACTTCCTTTGCACATGCTTGTATGTGTCGTGTTAGGAGTTTGGTGATGTGAGCAATTTTTTGTTTTACGTTTATTCTGTATTAATATTTGTGATACATGTGCTCATTGCACATATCATGTGCTATTTCTCGTAGTATTATCTTGATTTTGTATTTTCCAATAATTTTTCTGGCATATTTCCAGATGCTGACAGAGTGAATTTAAACAGGTTATAGCTTCTGAGAATCAGCCAGTGCGTTGGGAAACTCCTCTTGGTCTTCCAGTTGTACAGCCTTACCGGCAATTAGGACGGCATCTTGTAATTGTCTAAGTCATTTTTGGAACTTTAAAATGGGCAATATTTTATTTTGTATCTTGCAAAAATGAAAGAAGGCATTAAAAACATTCTAACGTGTTTAATTTGATGCAGATAAAAACTTCCCTTCAGGTTTTGACTCTACAACGAGAAACTGACAAGGTAATTTTCTTTCTTTGTCTGTGCCCTTTTGGGTTGCTGAGTATTATTATTTATACAATAAAAAAAGATTGGCAAATATTTTAAGATTCTTTCTTCATCTGTTGTTGCATAAAAGAAAAAAAAGGTTAACTCTTTGGTTATATGTCCCTGGCAAGAAACTATTTTCATAATCACCATTGATAGTGCAATTTTTAGTTGCTCGAATTTCTATCCAATTTGCTATATTTCCATGTGTACGTTACTTTTAAGTCTGCTAAAACTGTGATTGTAGGTCATGGTTAAGCGGCAGAGAACGGCATTTCCCCCCAATTTTGTTCATTCCCTTGATGGTTCCCATATGATGATGACTGCCGTTGCCTGTAAAAAGGCAGGCTTGAATTTTGCAGGTGTTTAGTGATTTTTTTTCCCTGCGTGATTTTCAGTGCATGCATGTGTTCATATTGTTGTCTATCTGAGGAAGTCTAAATTCAATGCTAATGTCATCACAGGGGTCCATGATTCATACTGGACACATGCATGTGATGTTGACGAAATGAACAGGATACTAAGAGAAAAGTTCGTTGAACTTTACGAGGCACCGATATTAGAGAATGTAATGTATCTCTAACTCTGTATTCTGTATTGTAATTCATATCAAAGTGTATGCTTGCTGGGGTTATTTTAGAGGCTCTCCATGTGAAATGCGTCGTCTATCTGCCAAATTCAAGTTACCCCCCCCCCCCCAAAAAAAAAAAAAAGAGGAGAGATTTAAAAGACATTATCGAACTTCTAAAAATATTTGTGAATATTTGGAACACTTTTTGAACTAGAAATAGGTGATAGCATTCGCTGTCTTCTTTCATGCCTTTTCTGAAGTTCCAATATGATGATGATGATTTCATGTAAACACGTAACGGTAATATAGAATCGCATATAGGGATAGCCTGATGTTTGATTGGAGTTGAATATCTGCGAACTGGTTATTTGTTTGTGCATATAAAATAAGTCTTGTTTATCTAAGTGTCATTATCGGAATTCTCAAATATCTTTGATAGCTGAACGAAAACAAATTTCTCGAACTGAAATATCCATTTGTTGTGTTTACTGGGTTATGTTTCCTCCTGAATCTGATTGTATGATGGTTTAATTTGTGCTTACAGTTGTTGGAAAGCTTTCAGAAGTCCTTCCCTTCATTACACTTTCCGCCCTTACCCGAGCGAGGAGACTTTGATCTCAGAGAGGTTCTGGAATCACCCTATTTCTTCAACTAGCCTGATCCAGATGCATCTTATCCGTCATCGAGCAACATATGATGGCATTCATATATTCTTTCACCAAGGGCGTGAGATTGTGAAGAGGCAAAAATTGCACCCGATGAAGGGTTATAGTTCAGAATTGAATATCTCAAGATTAGGGATGCCAACAACAATCTTTATCCTGTGGGTACTTTGTACATATACAAAAATAAACAAATTGGCTGAAGATTCCCTTCAAATTTATTGCCCCAAGGTCGAAATCAGGACATTGATTCACTTCATTTAAAGGATTTGAAGAAATAAAATGTTGAAGAACAGCTTTGCTGGTCTTGAAGCAAAGGCAGTTCGGTGTAAGCTGTTTACAAAACTGGTCGAGGAAGCAAATCCGGACCAAGAATGGAAACTTAATCATTCTTTTAGCAAATCATGAGAACAACAAACTATAGCGGGCATGGAAGCAGATCTTTCACATTGTTCTCCAGGCTCATGGAAGTAAGTTATTACAGGGATCATTTTGTGTTCTTTGTTGTATATTTAACCTTTGACAGAGTTTTGTAGATGTAGAAATCTTAAAATGGTTGTTGTTCCATAAATTAAAAACAAAGTTTCTACTTATAGAAGAAAAAGGGTTAAAATCAATTAATTTATTTGTTAAGATCATGAACTTCACTTTGCTTGACTTTAGTTGGTAGAATCCAACATTTTTATGATGAAAAATGTTTGGCTATTGCTTTAACTGATCCTTTGGGTTGATTTAATATGGACGTCATTTCTATAGGTGACCATTTTTTTTTGGTTCTTTATCTTGTAACTATTAACGTTGCTTTGTATGATTCTAAAGTCGATATGGTCCAACCAAGATTACTAATAAAAATATATAAACATTAATCGTTTGGGGCAGCGATTACTTGGGCCTGTCTCCACTTGGCCTACTTGTCATATTGATTTAAGCAGTGTAATGTTATTGGCTAAACTGTTGCATCATACTAAAGGGTATGGTACCATGTGCAAGAAAAAGCAAAGAAGATGTTAACAATCCAGCTACTCCTAATTATCTCATTTATTAATGTTATGAAGACGATGCTGAAATTCAAGGTCACTGTCTCATTCCTCTGACAAAATCTTCAAGCTAACAGGACATTGGACCAATACTACAATTACATTAAAACCAAGTTTCATTCATTCCAAAATAACAAGTTACCCAATTTTTATAGGTCAAGATATCAACAAAGAAACAGTCTAAAAGATAAAATTGAAAACCTTAAAAGGGATGAATCTGTATTGGGGAAAAAAAGTCTTATATGTCACTGGGTTTTTATTTAATTATTAGTAAGACACTTCCTGAACTCTTTTGCTTTAACCTAGTAATTATAATATATATATATATATATATATATATATATATATATATATTCCTTTTGAACTATATTTGTTCATTTGGGCTGTAGTTCAAAATTTTTGAAATTTTTTTATTCAAATTTGAATTGATCTGAAAATTCATTTTATTTTTGATAATAATATTAAAATATTATTTTTATTTTAATATTTATATATTTTATAATTAAATTTATATAAAAAAATTATTATTATTAAAATAGTAAATCGAGCTGGACTGATTTCAATTTATGAAAACCTTGTTCAAGAATTGACCCGTACCCATCCGAACTATGGACTGGTCTAATCCGAGCATTTTGTTCAATGATTTGTTGCACATTTCTTCTTATAAACTAAGCTTTTCGTCTTTCTCCCGGTTATGTTAGCTGAATTTTTTTTTTTCGAAGTCCAAATATGAATTACACAAGTATGATCTTCAAAATATATAAAAAAAATTTAAAAATTATATATAAATTAAATATATGTCCAATTCTTCAACACCAATGTCTAGTTCTGGAGCTGACAAACTCTTCTTGTCTTTGCCGTGTTTCTTAATATTTTGTTTCCTTTGTCAAACAGAAAGAGTTTTTGTTTCATCAATTTATCCTTATGTATGTATGAAGTTTTTGACTTCTCGATGTCAAGAAATTAAAATTGGTCACTTTCAGGATGGTGACCTGATAGACAGATATATGTTGAATTACCATGGAGAAAAGACCGATTCAATGACCTATACTTCATTTCAATTTCATTTCTTACAACCCCTTCTGTTCCTCCAAAAACTCAAGTTTTTCAGGTTCTGCAAGCTTGCTCCATACTGGGAACATCCTCGGTGGTTGCAGGCCCTGGTTTGATTTGATGACGGTATGAGCTTTTCACAATGTTTTTCTGCTTCACTTCCCCTTTTTTGGGTTTCTAGTTTAACTGTCGATTTCGAGTATAAAAATTTAATCATTCATACTCCAAAACCTTTCTTAATTTCATGCCCCACACTAAGATTTAGAACATAACAAATCCCCGCTTTACCTCGATAGCTCTTTGATCCAAAAGTTTTAACTATGAGTTTTGGTCTCTATGAATATATCATAATGGGTTCCCAAAATTTCTTGACGTGGGATTGGGTATAAAACTTTGCTTAAAGAAGCTTAGCATGTAAGCATTTCCCTGTTCCAATATCATCAGCTTAGCCTGTCAGGAACATGTACGAAGTGGTAAAGTACAAGCATAAACTAGACTAGACCATCACCAATTTATAAGAAAGATCCCTATGAAGTAACCAAGTGTTAGGACATTGGTGCCAGACAAGAATACTTCAAGACAAATATAAAGTCGAAGAAACATGCGTATCGACCTTCTTTTTTTTTTTTTTTTTTTGAATAACAAGAAATATAAACTACTTATAACGTGGCCTAGCTTGACCAAGCTTAATTGATTAAACACACCTCTTTTTCTTATCTTTTTTTCAGATAGACAACACTTCCTTGGCTAGTCATTTTGAGTCCTTGTTGGCAGATATTTCAGCAATCATAGAATCTGTAGAATGTATAGAAGCTGAGCAGGAAAATTTTATCGAATTCGGGTGCTATGTTTATCGAGTTTTTCCAGCCATAATGGAGTTGCAGTATACTGAGAATCCCCCAAAAAATGCAAAAGAGATCCTGCAATCACTTTCCAAGAATGTCAATCTGGCAATAGATCTTGTTGGAGAATGCCGTAAAATGAACCATCTAGCCTTAGATACCGAACTGGGAAGCATCATAACTCAGCTAGAAGGAGTGGTGAGAGACATAGGTGAATGTTTGTGCTTGATACCATCTGTGACATTCGGGGCTCATGAGTATGCAGAAACCGCGGTTCGGTCTCTTTCAGATGAAATGCAGAATGTCCACTTTGAAGTTAAGCAACCTCAACTACAGATGTCTTCTGCATCAAAGCAACCTACAAAGTTGCAAATGCCAATCGGAAGTTCAGAAATGCTTCAAATGCTGCCACAAATGCCAGAAGAATCAGATCTTTACGCAGTCGATGCGGAAGTATCTGTCTCAACAGAAAGTTCTCAAGTTTTGACTATGCCACGCCTAATTGATTTCCTTAAAATGACAAGCCGGAGAAACAAGTGGCAACATGAGAACGTGAACAAACCCTTGACAGCATTGCCACAGGTGGCTCAGTATATCGAACCACTGTATGACACTTTCTTCTGTCCATTAACTAAGCAGATTATGGATGATCCAGTCACCATTGAAAGTGGAGTGACCTATGAGAGGAAGGCGATAACAGAATGGTTTGAAACCTTAAGTCATCTAGATTATATAATCTGTCCAATCACAGGGATGAAGCTAAAAACCAGAGTTTTAAGCACCAATGTAGCTCTAAAGACCACAATAGACGAATGGAAAGATAGGAATGAGGCTGCAAGGATCAAGGTTGACCGTTGTGCGTTATCTTTGGCTAGTTCTGATAGCATGATACTAGAGGCAATAAGAGACCTGCAACATATCTGCAAAAGGAGACAGTACAATAAGGAACAAGTGCTTAGCGTTGGGATATTGCCATTGCTTATTAGATTACTTGGATACAAAGACAAAGATATCAGATGTGGGGCTTTGGAACTACTACGACAATTGGCCGAGGAAAATGATGAAGGAAAGGTTTGATTCTTAGAATTCCCGATACTTCTATAGCGTGATTGTGGAGCTTAACCTGAAAATATATATGTCTGCATGTATGTACGTTCATGATCTAGTCTATATGCACCGTCTTATTTATACTTTTGCAGGAAATGATTGCTAATGTAATGGATATATCAACATTAATTGAGTTGCTATCAAGTAGCCACGAGCCAGTTAGGCATGAATCATTGCTTTTGCTAGTTGAGCTTTCAAGATCTCAAGCTTTGGTCGAAAAAATTGGGTCAGCTACTGGAGCAATTTTGATGCTGATCAGCGTTAAATACAATCGCCATGTCGATTCCTTTGCTTCAGAAAAAGCAGAAGAGATTTTAAAGAACCTGGAGAGATATCCGGATAACATAAAGCAGATGGCCGAGTACGGATTCTTGGAACCTCTTCTAAATCATCTAATAGAAGGTAACTTAAAACCATTTCTAAACCTGCATATTAATAGCAGTTAGATTGACTGAAGGATGGATTCAAGTCTGATAAAATTCAAACATGTTTCTGAGCCTAACATAAGTATATGCTGATTCTATATTGCTCAGAGTTTTCATTTTTTTAAAGCACTCATATCTGATACATTTTCGAATATAGTTGTGGGAATCTAATCCTCCCAGGACCCTCCAAATACATGAAAAGACTAAGAAAAAATTAAACATATACGTATTCGAAACTCACACCTGAGTCCAAATAACATAGTGTTGATTACGGTTACATGTATAAATAAACAGGTTCCGAGGAGGTGCAGATGGAAATGACAAGCTACTTGGGGGAAATCATACTTGGCAATGACAGCAAAACCATTGTGGCCGAGAGGGCTTCTCCTAGTCTCATTAAAATGGTGCAAAGTGGGAACACCATTTTCAGAAAGGCGGCATTTAAAGCTCTAGCACAAATCTCAACTTACCATCCGAACGGCGGGATACTTGTAGATGCTGGTATTGTCCACATTATGGCTGATGAGATGTTCACCCGTAGGATATATGATGAACCGATGAACTCGAAGAACGAAGCTGCTGCAATACTTGCAAATATTCTTGAGTCTGGGGTTGAACATGACAGCATCCGAGTAAATACTCATGGCCATAGGTTAAGCTCGGATTATGTTGTCTATAACATTATCTACATGCTTAAGAACTCGACTCCGGATGAGCTGAACATCAATCTCATTAGGATTCTCTTATGCCTGATGAAGTCACCCAAATCAATGGCAACAATTGTCTCAGTTGTGAATGAGACCCAAGCAAGCTACACCCTCATTGAACTCATCAATAACCCACATGAACAACTTGGGGTTGCTGCAATCAAGCTGCTCATCTACCTTGCACCACATGTCGGTTACACACTAGCCGAGAGGCTCTGCAAAACCAGGGGGCAACCTGAGAATTTAATCGACAGCCCGACTGAAACTAACCACATCACAGAGAAGCAGGCAGTTTCAGCAAAATTCTTGGCGAAACTCCCCCAACAGAACCTCACACTCAACCTTGCTCTTCTCAACAAGCATGTCGTCCCCAAAATCCTTCAGAAAATCTTTCTAATACAAAGAAGTGGAACAAGGACTAGCAGGCATGCAACTCTTTACTTAGAGGGCCTTGTAGGAATCCTTGTTAGATTCACAACTACACTGTATGAACCACAAATCTTGCACCTGGCTAGAACTCACAACCTAACATCGGTGTTCACAGAACTGCTCAGCAAGACATCCAGTGATGAAGTTCAAAGATTGTCAGCAATTGGACTGGAAAATCTCTCATTAGAATCGATAAATCTATCAAGGCCACCACAAATCAAGAAAACTAAGTCCACGAAATTGTTCAACCTATCGAATTTCCTATCTTCCAAGTCATCCACAATGAAAAAAACACCAGTACTATGCCCAGTTCATAGAGGTGCTTGCTCTTCAGAAACCACATTTTGTTTGATTGATGCTAAGGCTGTCGAAAGATTGCTAGCATGCTTGGATCATGAAAATGGTGAAGTAGTTGAAGCTTCAATGGCAGCAATATGCACATTGTTGGACGACAAGGTTGATGTGGACAAGAGTGTGAGCCTGTTGAGTGAAGTAAATGCAATTCAATATGTCTTGAACGTGTTGAAAGACCACAAACAAGATGGACTATGGCAGAAGTCGTTTTGGATGATTGAAACATTCTTAGTGAAAGGTGGAACTAAGTCAGCTTCAGATATTTCACAGGATAGGCTGCTGCCTGCTTCATTGATTACTGCTTTTCACCGTGGGAATGGCAGTACGAGGCAGATGGCTGAGAATATTTTGAGACACTTAAACAGGATGCCAAGTCCCTCAACTACTTATTACAGCATGTAAGAAAAAAAAAAAGAAGATATCAGAGATATTGTAGATAGGAGCAGTCATTCTAGGTTGTGATGGAAAGAACAAAATAAAAACTTTATATGATGTTACCATTACCAAAGATTAAAATAGCAAACCCAACATGATGATACAGCAGTTATTTTATGATTTTGACTTTCTTATATCATCCGAATTTATAGGCAAGTTACGAATATATACGTCGGATGCAAGTATATTTATTTTTTTGTTTTCATATATTTGAAAGATTATATTCTCATATCCCATAACTAAATATGTGTTGGGTATAAGTGTTAAACAAAGATTTCAGATATAAATACTTTTTTAAAAAATAGAAGTGGAAATAATATGGCTGACTAATACTTTAGCATTTCTCAATCTAAAAGTTCTGCATTTCCTATATTTTAGCCTGACTCTGCCATCCTTGCTCCAAAAAAATGGAGTAACAGTCCATACCTGACCATCTGTGTATATTTTATGATTGCTGGTTAGTTTGACTGTTAGAAATTTTATGTCATTGGCCATACTATTATCACCCATTATTAAAATAGAATCATATAATAGATTTGCATCTCAGATCTTGAAAGGACCAGAATTCTTTCATACTCAAAGTGATTTAAAAGCAGGACAAGACAAGTAAAGGACAAGAGACACCTCATTGTTTATTTGACACCTTTCCATGATTTCTTGTCCCCTTGCTCCAGGGAAGATTTGGCCTGAAGTGTCAATATTTTTCTATGGAAAAAAAAAATAATCTGCGACTCTAATAAATTCCAATGTCTAACTTGGTCCTGCATTGATGCCAGGATGAGGATGAACAGTTCATTAATCAAAATCAAACCTGGGTGCAGAGCATATGAAATCTAATCTAATTGATTATGCAATCATCTTTAAGAAATAATATATAGTAAATCTAAAATTCAAATAAGAAAAGCCAAAAGTGGTTAAGATTGAAGAATATTATACCCTCAAAACATAAACAAACTACTGCAGTTTACATCTTTGAAATGAAAAAAAAATTTCTCATTGCCATCTATAAATTACAGAGGAGATCATCTAATGCTAGTAGATAAAACATAAAAACTCCTACATCACAGAAACTTTCCATCATCAATCTACACATACTAATCAAGTTCCATTTCCCTCTATATTTATTTAAATGCATCAAACAAGAGGATGAAATCACTGCCCCACCATACAGTTAGCAGACATTGAGCCTTTAAGCAAGCCTCAGCTTTGGTCAAATGTGACAGATATTCCCAGCTATAAAAGCAGGCCAAGCTCATCTTCAATTATTCTATAAGAACTCGGTAAGAAAACAGTGACACCATACATTTATATGTAAATCTTTCGAAAGAGTGATTTGCATATCCTTGGCTACCTTCGGGAATGCAGTATAAATATAGCAAGTAAAAGGCCATAATGAGCTGCCTAGCATAGAGCGATAGAGACCCTTAAGAGAAGGATCAAAGTTCTACATTCACATGACCTGGTGGTAGAGACCCTACAAAAGCATTACATAAATTTTAGTCGGATTTGCGAACATTTGGCCCATGGCACAGGCCACATGACACCAATAAAAGGGAGTAATACCATTTTCTTCTTGGCTGTCAGGAGAAGTCCTAGTTCAATGGTTCATCTGGACAACATTGTGGAGCTCATCCTCCCAAGCATTTGATAGCTAGAACCATAATGCATCAGCACAAAAGGCACATTTGTAATCCTCATAGACTCGTGAAGTTAAGCCAATAAAACATTTCACATCATCATTTGCACTATAATTTACTTAAGCTCATTCTTCTTTCTCACATTGGTAACACTTTAAAAGGATATTAAAAGAATAAATAGAATTAAGGCTCAAGTACATGAAAGGGCAAGGTTTAACAGAGGTTGCTGAACATTTGACACTACAAATGCCCACACACATACATAAAGTGTGAACTACGAAGAAAAGGAAAACCTGATTAGGCATCGGTGTGAAGTGGGAACCGAGAGTTCTACAAATGACATCAGCATTACTCCTCATGACAGGAAGAATAGCTTGAACAAGTCCAGGTTGAGACAGACGTAATGGAGGACAACCCACAGAGAAATCTGGAGAAAACCCAAGAGCCAATGAAGGACCAGCTCGTGATTTAATAATCTGTATATCAACAAATTACTCTGATGGATTAGATGAGACGCATATAGATACAAATGATTACTAAACCCTAAGCCGATGAACTTACATCTTTTGCCAAAAGCCCCTCCATATTAAAATCCAGCATTGGGTTCACTCTCGCAAGTTTCATTGATAGAAATTGCAAAAGGAAAAAAAATTGACACATTAAACTTGTAAAGGTCAACAGATGGTTATGTCTCTAAAGTATATGCAAATCAGTGAAAATTGTTGCATGAAAAATTCGTGAAATGTAGAGACTCCAATCCCTCAACCTGCCGCTGAAGCAACTGCACATAGTTAATGATTTCATCTAGCATCACTGCCTTGCCCGTAAACTGCAAGAACCAATAAACCCTCACCAAAATAAACTAAGCTAGCCATTCTAAATACTTATGAGAAGTTAATTTGATGGTAATCTTTTATGCTATATCATCCAAGAAAACACACCTTGCTGCAACCAGGTACAAGGTCCTGAAGAAATTTCATCCTTTCACTGATTTTTTCTCTTCTTACCTTAAAGTCATAACCAACCTATTAAATCTCAATCAGATGATCTAAACATTGCCAAATTTCAGAAAATTTTTCCATGTAAAATTTATCCTTTCTGCAAGACTATGGCTGCTTGTTGCCTGGCCTCTTCGGGCTCTGACATGGATGTATTCTTCTTTTGGTGGATCAGAAGCTTGAGACCCACGTTTTCCCTGTTTCCCCGTAGTCTTATTGGTCATTGTAGTTAGCTTCTGATCTCCCTTCTGTTGAGTTTCATCACCATCCTTTGCTGCCTCATTAGGTTGTTGGCCTCCCTTAGCTTGATCAAGCTCCGCATCCTGCCATAAACTTAGCAATGAAAACTTGGACTATAAACAAAAAATATATATATAATGATCAGGGAAACAATTAACAATCATTTTTTTTCCCTGTACACTCCTTTTTCTTTTCTTCGAACTAAGAATCTTAGCTGACGATTCACCACCTATACCATCCGATGCAGATGGCTCATCTTGACCACCAGCATCACCGCTAAACTCAGCCTCACCAGACTCATTACCAGAGCCACCAGTTACTTGCTTGGCTTCTTCGGTAGATGGCAGAAGGCTTTCACTTT
Source organism: Adansonia rubrostipa (assembly GCA_038381775.1). NCBI lineage: Eukaryota > Viridiplantae > Streptophyta > Magnoliopsida > Malvales > Malvaceae > Adansonia > Adansonia rubrostipa. The sequence goes on along the minus strand of JBBYHM010000010.1, from coordinate 594,923 downwards.
TCCTTTCATTCTTGAGTGGGTTTTCTTGAGTAGCCCTATCTTCAACTTGCAAACAAGCATCTCTTGAAGCTTCAGTGGCATTCAACTTACTTTTCTGGGATTCCAAAGCAGATAAAGATTCCACCCCACAGGTTGCAAAGGTGTCTTGTGGTCCTTGCATCAAGCCAACACCCCTAGTATACATACCCATGGATTCGGGAACACCAAAAGGGTTCGCCATATCACTCAAATTTCCATCACTAAAGCTTGAGAACCTAGTACCACAATCAATGAAAGCTAAATCAGCTGGCAAATGACGTAGGTTCTGTGGTAGAATCCCAGTCACATTCGGTAAACAGATACCCCCTTTCAACATTGAACTTGCTGCGTTCCATTCCACCATATCAAATGGTCTATCAATGCTACCTTTCAGAAAAATAGGACCAACTTTTCCAATTCCCATTGCATTTGAAGAGCTTGCACCATTTTGTACATTAATGTCGGAAAACCCCAAGTTCTGTGAATCAGAGGGGTGCTCCCAAAGGTTAGAACCAAATGAGTCTACCACTGAAGCAGAAGCACATGAAGAACCAACAGCCAAGGGATTATCACTAGGAACTAAACTCATGGGAGTACTTGAGAGATTGGCACCACCAAACTGCCAATGCCAAACTGCCAATCTGATGATATACAAGAAGCCTGGTAGTTTAAGTCATTCTCATTCCCCTTCTTTATCTCAGATTTATCTCTTTCACCTATGTTATCCATCCCTCTTCAACAAGAAGAGCAGAGATAACTCAGATAATGCTTTCTCCGCAATGATGTTTGATCAAACAGCCAACAGTTCAAAGTCAGGCTGATGAACAAAAACTAAGCCTCAAAATTTGACCATTACCTAAAAATACCATTACTGCTCTAAGATGATCAACCAAAGAACAACAAGAAACAAATCAAATGGGAAAATTATCTACTTCTTTCACATAATTTTTAAACACAATAACTTTGCGAACAAGCTTCAAGCTATAAGTCCACAAGGGGTCTGAAAACTTACAAATTACAATATATGAAAGTTATAGTCCTAAAAGCAGAAATTCAGAAAACACAAAAGAAAAACGATAGAAACTGCTTAGAAGAAGTATCAAAGAAAACCCACATTTCCATTAATGAAACCCCCAAAAACACAACTGAAATTAATTATCAAAGATCCCCACAAGCTGAAACAGCTACCATTTTCAAAGCAAAAACTGAAAATTGAAAGGACCCTAAACTTGCACAAAGGAAAATAGCCTTCGTGAAAGACAGAAAAAAAGTTCAAAGAAGAGCTGTAGGAAAAAAAAAATAGTTTACTAGAAGCAGTCAATTAATCTAAAAAAAAATGATCATTGATTTCAGTACAATCAATAAAGCCACCCTTCTCATGCAAAACCTTAGTCAGAGAGAACCCAGAGAGAGAAACTCAACTAAAAGTTGGAAGAGAAAGATACCCACTTCAGATTCTTCCGCTTACTTCTTTTGTACTCTCTCTGCTCTCTCATTCAAGGCCTTCCCCCTTCTTAAAAAAATCAAAGCTTTAATTGAATTTGAGCTTAGCTCTTTACTTTTTGTGTGTTTGCTCACCAATAGAAACAGAGCAGCTCTGCTCTACAAAAACAGTCATAAAACAGATAAACCGCAGAAGAAAAGTAACAAAGGAGAGACCTTGAATAGTTTAGAGTGAGAGAAAAGTAATGGGCATTTGCCTAGTTTGAAGAACAGTGAGTGATAGAGTAGAGTAATAGCAAAGGTCCTGCATTTATTTACACCCACGGATGCATCAAAAAGAGAGCTCCTTGATCATTAACCACCGCCATTGCTACTTTTAAAGGTTACAAACACCTCTACTCTCTTCACTTTCATTCAAAAAAATTATGTCATGCAATTAAATTATATTTAAATTTTAATTATTTTTTATTATATTTTTATTATTTCTACAAGTAAACATGCGTGAACATTATTTAAAATAATATTTTTATTTAAAATTTAAAAATTATTTGAATATAAATTAAAAATAAAAATTAATTGAAATATAATAAATATATAAAAATGCATCTGACTAAAATAATAGAATTTTTGAGTTTTTTTTTATATGTTTAGGTAATTTTTTTTAAGTTTGTTTTGGTGTTTTTAATTGCATATTTTAGTTATAATAATACCCATTTTAGCTAAAAACTAACACTGCAAGCTCTCATTGGATGATTTCTTGTTTACTATAATATTGGTATTTTTTTTATGTTATTGTAAAAAAAAAATTTTTTTCTTAAGCGAGCTTCAAGATCTTTAAGGAGGGGGGGGTTTGTTTGGACAAGAAGCTAAAATCTATAGCTCATTTTGCAATTCACGCTTTATATTTGCTTTTGATTATTATTAATATAATTATTTGAGAGACTAGATTATTAGTTGGATTCATTTCGAATCGAATCATGGATGAAAATTTTTAAGTTTAGATCCATTCCCCTCTAAGTTATTATTTAATTAATAAATAAATAATATTTTAAATATTAATAATTTAATAATTTTTTAAAAAATCAAGCTTTTTAAGTTTATTGATCGGTTTGGGCTGAGTGTTAAACATGAAATTAAAATTTAATTTAAAATTTAATCAGCAAATTTAGTTATTAATTACACTAACTAATATACAAAATAAATACTCATTTAGACTATCGTAGACTTGTTCAAGAGTACAACAATGCTCTGTTCAAAATTGAGTTAAGCTTTGATATGAGTTTTTTTTTAGTTAAATTAATTTAATCTAAATTATTAATTATTTAATAAAAATATTTTATTTAAATTTAATTATAAAAATATATAAATAATATTTTAAATAATAAAATAAATCTACAAATAAAACCAAAATCAAGTTCGAATAAAAAAAAAAAAAACTCTCGTTTAATCTGACCATGAACACTTTTATGATCTGCTTTAGGTATGATATTGCTTTTGGTAATGGCCAATGGCAGCTGGCAGCTGTGAAAAATGGATTAAAAAAAAAAAGCATGGGGTAATTGCCGTGGCGGCTTTAGGTATCAAGCGGACGTCTCTTGTTGCACCGGCGCGCGGCCGGAGAAATATGGCATCGTTACGACCTGCTTTGCTAAAATGAATATGCCTTTTCCCCCACTTGCTGGCTGCTAATTAACACTGACTATTGGTTCGATCATCTTCCAAACATTCTGCTGGAAATATATTCTTTTATAGGCACTTGCCCCCATTTCCATTTTTAGGTTAAAAAGACCATATTCTAAGATGCAATTTGATGGTAGTGCAAAAGCAAATGATAAATATGAACATGAAAATTTTATTTTATTTTTCCTCCTTAAAAGTCTCCAAGCTGTCCTTGATTGAATCTTTTTCTAATTTCTGCATTGTCATCTAGCAAATTTCAGAATCGCCTACTGAAAAAAAAAGTGATATTCAAAATCTAATGACTTATATCAGCTTTAGTTACATTCTCAAAGAGTTGACCAGCAAATTTGAAAACTTATTATTTATTTTTCTCTACATAAACCCAGGCTTCCAAGAGCAGGTCAGGTCATGCATGGCCATGAACAATTAAAAAACAAAAAGAAGAAGAAGAAGAAGAAGACAGTGTTTTTACTAGAATCTATGCTGTGGGCAAAATATCTTACTGCCTGCTACTGTCCTTTTCTCTTTTGTAATTATTGTTAGTTGGCCTTGGTACTTACAATTCTCAAGGATCTATTGCTAGAATAATGGAATCTTTGGCTCTCACTTTTACTTTTTTTTATAAGTTTTTTTTTTATTAGTAAAACACTAATCTTTACATAACCCTAGCTCTATTAAATTGCCCATGGAAGCGGTGAAATTGGCTTGTATTGATTGAATTGGTTTTTGCTAGGCATGCTGGATAAGAAAACAACAAAGTAAGGTTCATATATATATACATATATATATATATAATTAGACATGAGTAAAGTTTTTTGGGTTTTGTTTAGATTATTATTTAATAAACGAAAGTTATTTTTTATTTAAATTTAATTATAAAAATATAAAAATATAAAAATATTTTAATATATTTTAAATAATAAAATAAAATTTTTAAATTCATGAAATTAGATTATGTTAATACTTTAAACAAATAAAGATATAACTTTCCTTCTAATTAAATAAGAAAATCTTTTATAATTCTTCGAGAATACATTGTATTAAAAATGATAAACAAAAATCTACAAGGGTACAGTTCAACGGGGAAGATCATAAGAAAATGAAAATTTAAAGAAGAAAAGAAAAGAAATCTAATATAATTAAACAAAAGGGCATCGAATCAGTGTTATCAGTATCGTATCG
>JBBYHM010000010.1:565383-583677 GCA_038381775.1 Adansonia rubrostipa | reverse complement strand
AAAAAAATTATTTTAAGCACTCAAGCCTAAATCAACTTAGGTCTTGATAAGGAAAGAAAAAAGAATTTCTAGGTCACGGGCCTGAATGTGAACACTCGCTTTTGACTTTTGAATTTGTTTTACATGTTGATGAAATTTACGTAGAGCAGAAGCTGTGCTTGTTTTTCTTAACTTGCCCGGAATGTAAAATGCACTTAGTTAAATGCTAGACGCCATTTGACTTTTAATCATCCCTTAAAAGACAAGTTTGATCTGATCAGTTGTTGGTCGAAAACAATGTTCAAACACATCTAATGTCAACGCAGCTTATTTGAATTCAACATATCTTCTGTCTCGTAAAAATGCCCATCAAGAATGAGATCATAAAACCCACCCCCACAAAAAAAAAAAAAAGTATAGATCGGTGCAGCAACACCCAGAATTTTCTTTTGGAAAGTTTAGAAAATACGTATATAGCAAGGCCTCTTTCAATGTACAAACAGTTTCCTTCAGCATTAACGTTACCTCCTCCTGATGGTCCGAACGCCGGTGTTCTGGTAATCCTAGATGACGAGGCAGAACCGACTTTTTGTTTCGGATTGTTCAATAGCCACGAGCTAGACGGCCTGCCTTTCCCTCAAAACAGGTCGAGATTCGCTAAAAGACCGACGTAGGTGAACATCGACACGTTCATCGTCATGATGTGGGATTCATTCCTGTTCTTACCAGCCATTGTCCTCCAATAGGTACTATGCATTACAGCCTCGAGGAGGTCATAAAGGTTATGTGTATCATCGTAAATTTTACTCGGTTTTGTTCATAGATCGATTCCTGATTGGAATTTTTTTGATTTGGGGGTGCAGTGAAGCATTCACAAATTCAGCAGAGGAAGACGCTGTGACTTGCTGTTTCTGCTGGTGCTTTCCTGATATTGATCCGCAGCCTGCAAATCATCATGACGTATATCAACAACTCGAGATCTGCCCAAGGAACTGGGGTGGCTTTGTTGCCAAATCAGTAGCCCCAGATGGGTTCCCTCCAGAATTCTTAAGGAGAAAAGGTTGGCGGCCGTGCACCTCAACTCCTCGTAATTTCACCTTAGGTGAAGCACCAGGGCTCGACACAGCCCTCCGAGCCCGCCTACCAGAGTTCAATTTCCCATTATCTTACAAGACTTCGGACACCAGTATTTGTCGGCAAATGGTACTGCCCACCAGTAATTGTCGGCAAATGGTACTGCCCTTTCATTTTTACCAAAGATGGAACACCCGAAGACCAGGTGGCTAGATCAATGTATTTCCGAATGTCGCTCGAGCAAACATGGGAACAAGTTTTTGCATGCGACAACGGCAATAAAGAAGAAAATGTAGCAGTAGTAGTAGACGTGACAGCTGAAAGAGAAGTAGTTAGAGTTGATGGGAGAGGTTCCGCGAGACGAGTGGGAAATGCTTGATGGGGTGATGCGCTTCAGGAGTTCCATAGCACTAGCACTGTTGGGTTAAGTTCGGCGATTGTCGAGAGGATGAAACGGGAACAAGAAAGGTTTGGGTGGACTGGTGGGAACGAAAGGCGAGAGAGGCTTAAAAGGGTGGAGGAAATGGGAAGCAATGGTGCGTGGAGGAAATTTGGGTGCTATGTGTTGGTGGAGAGATTTGTATTGAGAAGAATGGATGGAAGTTTGGTATTGACCTCTGATTTCAAGCATACCCGTCATGTTATAAACAAATGGGAATGATTGCGCATGCAATCTAAAATTGTTTGATAATAAATTCTGTATTTGCCGATATAATTTAGGTAATTCCAATGATTTGTTCTTGTACAAAGCATAATTTATCGGCAAAAAGACCTAGAAAAACATGGATAGAATGCAAATTCTTGGTTTTGCAGATAAATCTTAGAAAACTCATGTTTGGCTGCTTTTGTCATCCTGAATATACTAGAATTCTAAATGCAAATACAGCACATGTATTAAACAGATTGCATTCATATTATATGTTTGAAGTCATAAGTCTAAAATGAACCCATTTATATTTAAATATACACTTGTAGTTCTAGATCAAGACTCCCCACAAATACAATATGCATCTCATTAATTAAATTTCTTTTGGACCTTATTATTATTTTTTATCTCTTACAATTAAACACATGTTTATTTAATTGTTCGTACTTGTCCGTAACATTTATTTCTCTTTTCACATTAAAAAATATTTTTTTATTATTCATATTTACATAGTGGTCACATCCACAAAAGTGGATAAAAATTTTTTTAATTTGTCTTCTAGATTAAATAATAAATAAAAAGATGAAAACTTTTTATTCAAAAAAGTGAGAAGCATTCATGTAGAAGGTAATTATTTTTTTCTAGCAAAAATGAATAATTTTTTTTAAATAAGAATATGGGTATTTAAATATTATTTCAAGTAAAGTAAAACAAACCTTTGATTTTATATTTAATTTAATAATTTTAATTGATATTTTTATAAGTAGATCTTGAATTATGATATCAACTCAGTTAAAGAATTTAATAACAGTAAGTATAAGTATAAATTAAAAAAATAATAAATAGTATAGAACGGAGGCCCAGATGGGTTTGGACATGGTTGGACCGTAGCGAAGCGCCCAAGAAGAGAAATTTATATTTTTATATACTAATCTGGGCTTGACTCGGCAATAAGTGAAAAAAAATAATAATAAAGAAGTTAAAAAAAATTGAAAAAGAAAAACCCTAAAATTTCTCTGCAGGCGAGGACCAAACTTCAAAAAAATTTACAACTTTGCCACTATGAACGCCTGAGAATATTTATTTTATTTTCCTCTACTTCTATAAATCAATATAAAATCCCACTGACTTGAAACAAAATCCATTTCCTCTTATGTTTTTGTTGCTTTTTTAAAAGAGCGGGAAACGAAAGCGAGAAATTAGGGGTTTTTTTTTTCTCTTGAGTGATGGCGAATGTGGCAGTTGATGAAGATCAACAATGGCTACTGAATTGCTTGTCTGCCACACTGGACCCTAACCAAGAGGTCCGTTCTTTCGCCGAAGCGTCCCTTAATCAAGCCTCTCTTCAACCAGGTTCTCTCTTTCAGAATTTCCTTTTATTTTTACCTTCTTTCTTTGCCTTTGAAGTTGAAATGTTAATGTCTGATATTTGTCTGTTTTGATCGTAATTTGAAACTTACTAAGTTTGATATACGCGTTCAGATAAAAAAAAAAGCAATATTTCTGAAGGATTATAAAGGAAGCATTAATAGATAACAACATGAATAATATTACTTTTATATAGTTTAATTATTAGTATTTTATAATTAGTGTTACATTTGATTAATGTTCATTTTGAATTAATCATAACATTTTTTTTTTTACCTTTTTATGTTTTCTTTGTAGTGAAATCTTCAGAAATTTTAATGAGTTGCTTTTAATTAATCATAACGTGTGCGTGTATAATGTAAATTACTCTCTGCTTTTTCTCTTGGTATTTTAAAAAAATCAAGTGATAGCTGGCAGCTTGGGTTTCTTTTAATTCAGAAATTTGCTTGAGGACATGATTTATGTGAAATTTCTTCGACTGCCTGGTATTGACATGTTTTATGTGCCCCATTTAGTTGTTGGTTGGCTTATAGAGATAAATCTTTTTGAAGCATAACCATGCATGGTGATATTCAATACTTTCAATTTCCCCTTTTAGATATTATCTTATTTCATCTGTGTCATGTAGTGATTATCATCCACATCTTCTCTTTTCTTGTTTTGAAGGCTTTGGCAGGGAATTGTCAAAGGTTGCTGCAAACAGAGCTCTTCCTTTTGGTTTGCGTCAGATATCCTTTTTGAAAGTCTATTCACTTTAGTCAATCTGGTTTACCTGTTATATCATTTGATAATGAATTCCAATGATAATTCTATTTGATTTCATGTTTATAGACGCACATCACATCACACCCTTTGTCAGAGGAAGAATAAATTTCTCAAATGTTTCTTCAGTTTCGTGGTGATTATTATTCTATTTTTATTTGAAGAAAATAAACCCTCTGTCTGCATATTGTCTCTATGACCATCTTATTTCCTTCATACTACTAGGAAAAGAGAGAAAGAGAAGTTTTTATTGTCTCTTTTTTTGTTTTTGATTATTTTAAAGAACAGGAGTTAAATTTGCATGTTCGTCATTGGATTTCTTATATATTATATGTAATGCGATGTTATTGGTCCAGTGAAGCTTTAACATCTTCTACCTAGCTGCTCTCCTTTTGAAGCAGTTTATCAAGAAACATTGGCAAGAGGGTGATGAATCATTTCAACATCCTGCTGTTTCAAGTGATGAGAGGGTACGTAATGCATCTGACACTAAAAAAGTTCACGTTTATTTCTTACTCCCTTAAACCTTGTTGTTCTTTTATTTGGATTTTTGAAATGCGTATCGTATATTTATTATAGCTATATGCTTTCTTCTTGTACTTTGATGTTGTATGCTTTACGTGTTTGGTAGTGTTTTAGGTCTTATTTGGTTGCTGTAAAATAACTAATCAATGGAAATTTTTTTTCTGGTGAACATTTTCCTCAAAAATAACTTATGTATAGTCTATATGTATGTGTTTGTACATGCGCCTTGCAAGTTAGGTGAAAAGTATGTTATGCTTTTAGTTAGTGGTCAATCTAATTGGATAAGTTCATCTTGGAAAAATCATTTCCAAAGTTATATTTTAGATTCTTCTTTTACTTCACTGACAAAATCATTTTATTTTAACTAGTTTTCTTTGTGCATACTTAACAATGGAAGTTATCTTCCAAGTAATAAATTTTATGGACCAAACAGAGTTAGATTTTTTTTTTTTTGAGCTTATATTGTATTAATAATCAATTTAGATACATGTTGGCTTCTAACCTTTACCGGTTGTTTAACTAAGGTATTCTTGATAAATAAGTAAGCTAATAAAGTATTGAGAATTAAACTTTTCAATCATTTGATCTTTTAGTTTGTCTTTAAGGTTTGGTACCACTTGCTACAATATTATAAAAACAGTGTTGAACATGTTAAGTAAATAACTACTTAATGCATCCGATCAAGGTGGTTTTATGTTTCTTTTATTTTTTTTGACTAAATCGTCCTCCATATTAATTAAAAATTTATTTTATACAATTATTTTAATGTTATTTGAATAATAGTATCTATAATATCTCATACATATATATATATATATATGTATATATATATGGTAAAATTTCTCTCATAATTACATACATGTCTGTGTGCTGTAAAACGCCATAAAAATCTGTTAAGTATTTAATTCTAGCAGATTTCATATAGTTTTAAGATGTAAATTCAAAAACAACACCTAATTTTAACAAAGAGTTTGATGAAATTAGCAAATCATGTTGCTTGAAATTCATAATAATACAAGTGTATTGCTGAAGACCAAAAAATGAAAAAAGAAAAAGTAGCTACGTACATGCATGTCCAGTGAATCTTGGGAAGATTGTTCTTGGATGAATAATTTGGCTTGGGGGCAACTGCCAGCTTCTTTCTATGCTATCATGTGTGGACTCTTTAGATTTTTTGGCTTTCAAATCTTTCTTATAATATATTTATGTGACCTGCTACCATATAAGCCTCAGTATCTTCTCTGTGTAGTTTTAGAATATGCCATTGCATGTTTTTATTTTGTTGCAATTCTACTTCTGTTGAACTGTAGTATTTGTCTGAAATATATGACCATGTTTTTGACTGTTTAGTTATCTGTACATAATTAGCGATAAGTGTAAAAAATTCCATCTTGTTATGGCTTGGTAATGAGCAGCTCCAGACATATAGGTGTCTTTTCGCTTACTTACACTATCTTAATTTTTATATTAAACTGTGAGATGCAACATACAGATGGCTTTCCACGTCCAGTTACAGCTAGTAATCAGCAATGCTGTAAATATCTTGTGCTTCATGTACCCTGTCCATGTCTATATTAAATCAGTCATGATTATATTGTCAGGCAGTTATCCGTGGATTTCTTTTATCAACTTTGGATGATCCTAATCGGAAACTTTGCACGGCAATTAGTATGGCCATAGGTTCTATTGCAGTATATGATTGGCCGGAAAGCTGGCCAGACTTATTGCCGTTCCTCCTGAAGTTAATTGGCGATCAAAGTAATATGAATGGAGGTAAGACATGGTGCATACACGCTCTGATAAATCCTGTTACCTTTTTTTTCAATAATTGTTAACAGTTTTGATTTTCATGGTTCATTGGTGTAATAGTCATCTTAGATGGCTTATTTTAGATGCTTTTTCTTGAAATTTAAACTGCTTTTTATTGACGGTTATTATATCTAACCCTTTTCCGTAAAGTTATGTAAGTATATAAGTGTGTTCTGATGAGTGTATTCTAAGAACTTGGTGTCTGGACTCTGTTGTAGGATTCGTCACTCATTCATGTTTTTAATTTTCATTAAGGAGTTGTGTACGTAAGCTATAATGCATCTGATCAAATTTATGATTACTTGTTCTTTGGTAATTCATTTTCTCAGTCTTCTATGACAAAGTCGCTCTGTGGTAGGAAATGTTTTGTTTCGTTCCATTTTCCTGGATCCTTAATTTTATTTGGGCCGATTCTTCCATAGACTATCCTCATGCCTTGATACATACATGTTTAGTTATGCATTGAATATTTTCAGGTGCTTTCAAGCTTTTTGGCAATGTAAATTTTCTCCTTTGGATTAAAAATTGGTTAGTTATGATGTCAACTTTTAAATGTTTGGATTCATCTGGTTAAAGCATTCCCAAATTTTTTAGTGCATGGCGCTCTTAGGTGCTTGGCGCTTCTCTCGGGGGATTTGGATGATACTATGATTCCAACATTAATACCTGTTCTCTTCCCTTGCTTGTATAACATTGTATCATCTTCTCAGGTCAGTTTTCTTTTGCTTTCATTTGTTTATTAATAGCTTTAGTGGAGGTCTATTATTGTTATGTTCTTTTAATTACATATAATTTTGAATATTATTTTCTGGAGATGAGGATTCTAGGAAGTGTGGTACTAGTGGATTTGTCTGTCCATGTGCTTTTTTCTCTCTGTACATTATGTATTTATTATTGTAAAGAGTGAGCAGCTTTATCTTATTTTCTGGAGATGAGGGTTTTGGAAAGTGTGGTATTAGTTTAGATGTGCTTGTGCTCATTTGTGATTGTACATGGTGCAGAAGCTGTCTGGGGAGTGCTTTAGGTTTGCAAGCATAACCACAAAATTTTCTTTTTTTCAAGCAATTACTTGCATTGTTTTTTCCTAAAATTAGTGATATATGCATTCTCCTAATTCCTTTGTTGTGAGCTTCAGCAAATAAAAATGGAAACTCCTTGCATTGTGATAAGACTTGCTTGTGCAGACCTATAACAAATATTTGCAAACAAAAGCCCTTTCTATAGTTTATGCTTGCACTTCCTTGTTGGGGGCAATGAGTGGTGTATATCAGGTATTCTCATAGAACCTATCTTGAGTTGTGGTTGGTTTAATTCTGTTACAATATTTCTTAACAGAACTAATATGTGTGTGTGTGTGTGTGTGTGTGTGTATATTTTTCTTTTCAGGCAGAAACTAGTGCATTGATGGAACCAATGCTTAAACCGTGGGTAGATCAGTTCTCTTTCATCCTGGAACATCCTGTGCAGCCTGAAGATCCTGATGATTGGAGCATAAGAATGGAGGTTGGTATTATGCTTTCATCTCTTTCTGTTGTCATGTTTACTCTTTGCTTATGACTTAAGTTCCCAGGTCTTAAAGTGCTTGAATCAGTTTGTTCAGAATTTTCCTAGCTTCACTGAGAGTGAATTTATCGGTAAGTTCGTTGCATCTCTTTTATATGTTTCTTTTAGCGTATATTCTGAGTTTTATTTTTGATGTTTTAGTACTAATGGTACCACTTTGAGCTTTCATTTTCTGCAGTTATTTTGGGGCCACTCTGGCAGACATTTGTGTCAGCTCTGAGGGTATATACTCGATCAGCAATTGAAGGTACAGAGGATCCCTACGAGGGCAGTTATGACTCTGATGGTGCAGAGAAAAGCCTTGATTCCTTTGTTGTTCAGGTAATACTAAACTTACTGGACAAAAATAGTTTGTTTATTTATACACAATATTGATAGAATTAGATGCCGGTCTTTCTTAACTGGTTTTATGTCTCCAAGGGAAGGATTTGATAGTTTAAATTTCTTACATGTGATGTATTCAAATGCCTTTTAATGAAATGATAGACTGAAAAGTTTAGAATATAAAATTCAAGATAAGTTGAGATATATATATATATATATATATATTTATCCTAGTTGGATGATTTCTCTTTTTAAAGATATTATCTTTAAAAATAATTGGGTTCTAAGTTGATTGATGCTATGGAGATTGTGCAATGTTGGCTGAAGCAGAAAGAAAAGTAGCAATCTTTTTTACAGGTTAGGGTGTCAACAGACTGGTTAGTCTTTTTCTCAACTATCTTTGGAAAAGGGAAAATGCATTATCCCTGGTTTGGTGGGCAATAGGAAGATAGATGGGTGTGATTATAAAGCTGCAGTGAATAGTTTTAGCTCTAATTATTATTTTCTGTTTGAAGAAAGTGGCAATAGGCCTGTTCTTGTATATAGTTTTGGATTCACCAAAAACTGTTGTTTTCTTATCCAGTGCACAAATATCTTCTAGTTTAACTGATATTTCCTCTCCTTTTTTTTTTTTAATTTTGTTTGCATTCTGAACTTGCAGTTGTTTGAGTTTCTGTTAACCATTGTGGGTAGCAGAAAATTGGCAAAGGTGAAGTTAGAAAACTCTATATTCTCTTTAGTTTCTCTTTCTTTTTTATTGGTATAATTTTTATAAAATTTGGTCATGTAGGTTGTTGAGAATAATATTGCAGACTTGGTATATCACACTATTGCTTTTCTGCAAGTGACACAACATCAGGTAATTATTCATTCATTCTGATGTCAGTTGGACTTTGACTTCATCTTATTCTGCTGCTGTCTTGACAGCAGAGGGGCTTTATATAACTTAACTGAATTCAGTCTCCTTCACGTTTTCTAAAATAACCCTTTATGGTGTTTCCTTTGCCATACCCTAAACCTTCAAAACTAAAGACGAGTTTTGCCTGCAGCATTTGGGTCATGATTGATATTCGGTCATGATCAACATGCCTATTAAGTCCTCATATCTTCTATCCTTTTAAGAGTCCTTGTCTGAGCATGTTACTCCCATCCAATCTGCACTTATTCCCACTTCCCAATTCTGTATTACATCCCATTGAATTTTCCTCTTTTGATTTTCTAATAAACTATATGTTGGTTTTTAAGAGTTCTTGAGCAAGCATGCATTTTGATCTGCCTCTTTTCTGATCATGCAGCGGAAACTTTTCAATTTTTTTTTTTTTTATACTTCTCTTATGATTACCCTTAATTTCCTCAAATTTTAAGTATTCTAAGGTTTCATTTTCCACCCTTTCTGTCTTTCTTATGTCTGAGTCCTTTGTAGGTCCATACTTGGTCGGTGGATGCAAATCAATTTGTAGCTGATGAGGATGATGTGACTTATAGCTGTCGCGTTTCTGGTAAGTAGTTTGTACATTGGTAATGCATTACTGAATATTTCTACTTGTTGGGATTTGTCAGTGATGTTACTTATGGATATCTTGTTTCTCTTAACAAATGTATGCGGTGCATCTATATGCTGTTATTAAGACATTATTTTGGTCATATTGGAAAAAGAACTTTTTCCTTTTCGATAATTGAAAAAGAAAATACTTCAAAATATGAACGGTAGCCTTAGAGTCTCTGTTAAGAACACCCTGACTTCCTCAGGAAATTCATTTATGCAAATTATTATTGTTATACAAATTGCACTATGATCTTTGGCAGTGGCAAAAGTATTTGCTATTTTAATATGAAATAGATAGAAACTTGAAGAACCTTTAGAGTAATTATTCATATTTTGGATGGAGTTAACAAAAAGTAGAAGCCCATTGAAGAAAGACATTATTTGTGATCAATTCCTAAATGCAAATTCAGTCAAGTTATCAAAATTTAAGCATGGGGTGGATTTACCATTTTTACAACAGTTAACATTTATTTTTTTCAATTATGCTACCAACATGACTCTTCTCTAATGATTTGTAGGAAGCTTAGGTTTGTGTTGGTAACAATGAGAAATCAAGTACACATTAATGACTAATTCTAAGTCCAAACTTCTGTCATGTTTTACGATTGACCTCTTTTGGACTATCACTGTGTCTTCTCTTCCTGTTGCTCCATTTATAAGTTATTACAGTTTTCTGTAATTAGTGTAAGCTAATGCTTAATATTTTTCTTGAGATTATGGCTGGGAAATTTTCCATATTAATGCACGAACTTAGTATAATCTTATTAAAATATGTCATGTTTTACAACCGACCTCTCCCTGACTATTACAATGTAGCCTCTTATACTTTTTACTCTGTGGAATATGAAATTAAAGCATGAGCATAACTGACAACATAATCTCCATTGAAAGATAGAACAGAGGTCAAATCCCTTTATTTTAATTGAACATGAACTATAGATGATTGATTTTGTCTCAAATTGTTGTGCATGATTAAGAAAAAGTTAAAACCTTTGGTCATTTTCTTGTATACGTGCTCCCCTGATGAAGCTTGAAAAATTTATGGCTTCTTATGTAGATGGGTACTGGCTCAAGTAATATAATTTTATTTGAGTCACAGAGGAAATCAACAGTCTGTTGAAACCGAGGTAGTTATTTTAAGTTTTTTCAGGAGATGCAGTTACCAAATTGATTGTGAACAGGCAGCAGTCTGTACTTCCGAAAACTTCATTTTGTGTCTATCTTCATCTATCCTCTTTTCTGTTCCCAAGCTCAGCGTATCTTTAGCCCAATTGCTTTGTCTTTTACATCACCTAATGCAGCATTTAAGTCTTGGAATCTGTTCCTGTGTCTGATAGCATATCTCTTACATTTGAGTTCTTAAATTTCCTTGACTTTGTAAAAAATAAAAGTAATTACCTATATAAATCTGCAGGTGCTCTTTTACTAGAGGAGGTCGCAACTTCTTGTGGGAGAGAAGGAATTGACGCTATTATAAATGCTGCAAGGAAACGGTTCAGTGAGTCTCAACAAGAAAAGGCTGTTGGTTCTGTAGTTTGGTGGAGGGTAACTTGAAACTTCTCTTGTGGCTTACTATCTAGGAAATTTTTATTGTTTGGACTCTAAACTTTTTTCTTTGCTATTGTCTCCTCTCAACTTTTTCTTTATAGCTTTCTTTCTTTTCATTATTTGGTCTTTTAATATAAGAGTAAAACAACAGTCTTTTAAGGTAATGTTGTAAACTTGTTTTAGTGAGATTTCAAAGTTGTAGATTGTGTGGACTGTGTTGTTCAACTGTGAAGATCAAACCAAGAAAATTATTTTGCTTGACTGGGAAACAAAGGAAACCTATTTTGTGGCGTTAATAACTCTAAAGGAAAAGTCTTCTTTCAGTATGGTTGGAAGTTTAAAGCATGGAATGGGCTATCCTTAGAATTTGAAACTAAAATTAGAGCAAACATTTTCTTCTATGTTCAAACTTATCCCTTGCCAGATTTTAAGAGGTACTCTCTTCAGGTGTGCCTGGTGATTACGGCTTTAGTTTAGAAATAGAATCTACCCATTTAGGCTCCATTTGGATGGTGCTTTTTTTTTTTAAAAAAAAAATTTCTCTATTTGTCCCTTGTTTTTAGTTCATTTTTATTTTTTGCCTTTTGCTTTCTATTGAAAAGAGCAAAAAGCGACAACTGGTTGTCTTGTTTGGCTAGTACATAGCATTTATGGGGTTGCATCAGCCTTAAATTTCTGTTTTGTTTAAAATGTTATGCTTGAATCACATTTCCAATTCTCAAAATAATTTCCGATGTAATGTAACTATCTTCTTTTTACTCATCTGGATGACAAGAAGTGGATGACGTGGTTGTAATTGGATGATTGCGCAAAATTGTGTAAAACCTTGTTGGGGCCTCAAGATCACAATTTAATAAAATCATCCTGACATGTGGACATATGGGGTACATGATTCCATTTGAATTCATCTTTTAGGATTCAAGAATTTTATGAGGGTTCCACATCAATGGATCAGGATAAAGATAACTGTTAGCTCCTTACATTCTAGTAATATGCGTGGTATGTATGATATTTAACTTTTTCTCATAAGGCATATGTTGAAGTTATCTGTACGAACATTCACATAGAGCTGGGATGAATGAAGATGGTAGTAAACTATTAATATCAGTTAGAAGTTTCACCTTTTCTTCCCTAATGTATAGCTAGAGATTTTCTAAAAGTTGGATCTTGTCAAATGCATGCTTTCGTCCCTTTGCCATTAATTTTCCTTGTCGTCTCTAATGCTTGGAAGATCCTTTGTCGTTTTTTGTGACAAGTAGTTTGTAAAATGATATTTATGGAACTTTTGTTCTTACTTTTTCTCTTATTTCTTTTCTTTCTTTAAGTCTTCCTCATAACTTATTCTTGCATGGTAAATTTTTAGATAAAGGAGGCTACTTTGTTTGCTTTGGCTTCTTTGGCAGAGCAATTGCTGGAGGCAGAGGTTGGTTCTTTCCATGATCGTTTTTAATAATGAGTGCTCACTTTTTCCTTTGTCTTTAGGTATAATGTCAAACGACTTTTCTTTCTATGTTTCAACTTTAGTGTTCTATTGAATTTATGGTAGCAGGTTTCTGGACTTACAAAAGTGAGCTTAGGAAACCTCTTAGAGCAAATGATCATTGAGGATATGGGAATTGGTATGACTTGGTTTTTATTTCTATTGTGTTCCATAGTTGTATTAGATCATTAATTCAGTGGACACGTCTTAGTCTTGCCATTTTGTTTTGCAGGGGTGCATGAATGTCCCTTTCTTTATGCTCGTATTTTTATATCAGTGGCGAAGTTTTCCTCTGTGGTAAAGGTGTCATCTCCCTAATTTTGAGAAAGGGTCGTCATTTCAAAAGATCTAATTCAATTTATAATGTTGTTCAGATCAGCCGTGGAATTCTTGAACACTTTCTCCTTGCTGCTATAAAGACAATTGGCATGGGCGTGTATGCATACCTACCCCATTTTGATATCTGTCCGCCAAGTAATTGATAACATAAAACTTATGGTGAGTGTGTTCTATTGGCAGCCCTCCAGCTGTCAAAGTAGGTGCCTGTCGAGCTCTTTCACAGCTCCTTCCTGAAGCAGACAAGAGTGTTATTCAGCCTCAAATGATGGGTTTGTTGTCATCGCTGACAGATCTTCTTCATCAGGTAATGTATGATTGCGCAAGTCTCGGAAGCAGTTGTTGAAGTCACATCCAATGGCTGTCTTATGATTCTGATTTCAGGCTTCTGATGAAACATTACATTTGGTACTTGAAACACTGCAAGCGGCAATTAGAGCTGGTGGGCTTACATATAAGATGATATTACGCATGAAATATTACTCATCTCGTTTATAATAAGGTTTTTTCATTTATATTCAACAATTTCATATTTTATTTTTGTTTTCTGTAGGTCATGAATCATCAGCATCTGCAGAGCCTATTATTTCTCCTATAATCCTCAATATGTGGGCATTGCATGTTTCAGATCCTTTCATTAGTATTGATGCAATTGAAGTTCTGGAGGTAGCAATTAAATGCTTTTTAGTGATTACAATAAGTAAAAAGTTACTGTCTTGTCGTTTTGAATATCCCAAATTTTGTCTTTTCAACTTTTCTACAATATATAAAATTTGCCATAGTAATTTGAATGGTAGCAGTAGTGTTGCCATATAGTGCACCGCAAAAGTACTAGTTTTGCTCATGTATTGTGGCACCTAAGGTTTCCATAATTCCCTCTTCTGCAGTCTGATGGTGAACATTTTTCGGTGAGCATCATGATTAAAGATTTATTTATTTATTTGTAACATGATAACCTTAAGCTATAAGTGACCTGGTATGCACTGTATCAATTGTCTTTCATATCTTTTAAATCATTATTTCCGGTTGCTGGAACCTTTTGAAGTATTTTTCATGTCTACAGAAAAGAGGCTATTAAACACTTTCAAGAAACTTGCTTGAATAAGAAGTCCTAAGGCTTCACAGGATAGAGTTATGAGTATAAACTGCAGCATATCTTGTTCTTAAATTATATATTGTTGATAAATTTGGCAGCTTGGAATTATAAGAAAAATAATAAGATAGAGAAATTGTTTGCAACTAAGTACCAAAAGTGATGCCTCCGTGAGTAGATTAGGGGAAATACTCTTAATAAGTTATTGCAAGTCAGAACTATAAGAAGAATATTAGGATAGTGCAAATTATTTGCAACTGAGTACCAAAAGTGATAAGTTAGCTCGTAGATTACTGGAATATAATAAAATGACTATCTTACCTAGATATTTTAAATAACCCAAATATTTTGATGGATCACACAATTAATTGAGGTTGGCGATCATACAGTTGTCTCGCGTTTGGAATTATTTTTCAAAATATTACTATGATTTGTATCTTGTGACTACTGTCCTTTTTATCAGTTTCCATGTGTTTGTTATCATGTAGAAGTACCATAAAGTGGAAAAGTGAAGGCTTTTTTTTTTCTGGCCTTGCAAGTCCCTTAAAGAAAGGAAATATGGCAACTTTGCGAGTTTGCACTTTATGTTGCTAGGGTTGAATGCTTGTGCTTGTGTCGGGATAGGTGCCAGATGCATTTTGATCCAGTTGTCATTTAGTTTATGATATTTATGGTCATTTGTCATTGAGTAGAACAGATCTATAGACAATGGTTATTGAAAGTTTAATATCTAGTTTCATATGCTAGTGATAGCCTGAATTGCAGCTTTCTTTCTCGGACAAATAACTTTATGGAAAGATATTACCGTACATTATTTAACTTTAATTCCCTAGATCATTTTATTATTATTATCATCATCATCGTCATTTTGGTATCATTTATGGGATTGAATTGTGCCCTGAAGGCTTTTGAGGTTCTTTCATCATTAATCACCTATGATGGTTTTTCTTTTTCACATTTTTCCAGGCATTTGTCTGAATTATTTCTATGTTCCTTTAATATTTCTTGGGATGTAAATTTAACTTGTCTGCTATTTCTGTTCTGAAAATTTTACTCAGGCAATAAAAAATGCTCCTGGATGTATTCATCCATTGGCTTCTCGAATTTTACCATATCTTGGGCCAGTATTGAACAAAGTATGACCTCTTAAGTTACCTTAAATTATTACATTCTCCCAGTGATGGAAATTTTAAATGATTCATCTTTAATGCATCTTTGGATCATAAATTTCTAGCCTGAACAGCAGCCTGATGGACTAGTGGCTGGCTCATTGGATCTGTTAACTATGCTATTGAAGGCAAGTGATACTTGGCAGGAAAATGTCATATATTGAACTCCTTTTTTTTTTTTTTTGAGTTTAGAATATATATTTTGAATTTTAACAACATTATAATTGTATTATATTGTTTTGCTAATTACAGTTTGTGATAGCATTGTACAGAATGCTCCTACTGATGTGGTAAAAGCAGCCTATGATGTTTGTTTTGATGCTATTATCCGGATAGTTCTTCAGAGTGATGACCACAGTGAACTGCAGGTATAACTTTTCACTGAATGTTTCTTTTTCTTTAATGGCTATTGGTTATCTAAAATACGGGCATAAGTGCCGCTTTCTATTACATTAATCAGAATGCGACAGAATGTTTGGCATCTTTTCTATCTGGTGGAAGACAAGAACTTCTTGCTTGGGGTAGTGATTCTGGATTTACAATGCGAAGTTTGCTTGATGCAGCTTCAAGGTCACTTATTCTTGTCTCAATTCTTTACTTCTTGATACCCCCCTCTCCCCCTATTCTCTTCCTGGCCCTCCCCTTCCAAGCACCTTTTGGTCTTTGCTTTTAACTTGGTGATCTGACTTTGTCAGTTTCAAATTAGTTAATGGTTATGTTATGATTGGCAAAAAGAAAAATAGAAGTTCTATTACTTTGAAATGTTATCCCGCTACATACTCAAGATTCTCTTATTAAGCTTTATCAGCTGCTTTAGAGGGCTTATTGTATAGGGATTCTATATTTGGTAGTTGCTGATTGATTTGCTTCTTGATGGTAGTATAATTGTTGCATGATCATATTATGGTGCCGTTATATATTTGAATGCTTGTGGAAAGCTTCAATACGTCAAAAACTCCAGCTGAGGACTTAGCAGGGTGTTGTTTGTATAATCTACTGATTTTTTTGGGAAATAACTCTAATAGAAGTATGATATACAATATAAATTTGTTTACTATGGTTTATAAAATATGCTCAATCTTTCTTAGGGAATATGTGAACAAATTAATAGTTCATTGATACTATGCTGATCATAATTACTGCCCGTTCTTTTCTTATTAGGTTGGCGAAAGTTTTGGCATTTTTTCTTTAAATCACTTTGTCATATCATAATGAAGGCTAGTTCATCCAATTTGTTTAGCAGTCAATTAAATTGTGTGGTCAGATAACTTCTGCTTTGTTTGTGAAATGTTGTTAAATATATGTCCTTTTGGATGAAGAAAGTTAAAATGTGATTCAGGTGGTATTTCATGCAATGATGATGAGCTTGTGGTTTCTATCAGTGAAATTAAATTTGTCAGTTCGTCATTAGGTAAACCTACGAGTAAGGTTTTCTCATATCTATGTTTTTGGATGCTTATTTTGTGCAACCTTATTTGCAGGCTTCTTGACCCTGATCTGGAAAGCTCTGGGTCTCTTTTTGTTGGCAGCTATATCCTGCAACTTATATTGCATCTTCCTTCACAAATGGGACAGCATATTCGAGACTTGATTGTTGCTCTTGTTAGACGTATGCAATCAGCTTCGATAGCAGGATTGAAGAGCTCATTGCTGCTTATTTTTGCCAGATTGGTATTTTCTTCAAGTTTCAATTTCATCTTGAATAAACTAATCCCTAGTCAATATTTGTTGCGTCTACTGAGTGCAAGTTAACTTTTTCCAGATTGTCAAGTGGAAGCGATTACAAATTCTTTTCTGTAAAGACCGAATAACATGAAGCTACTATTGGAGTAGAATAGAAAATTATATCGCTTGTAACTTGCGGAATTTCATTAATTTGGTCTTTTTAAGTTATTATTTGATACTAGTTGAGATGCTTACAAAAATATTGCATAAAAGAGGCCTTTAATCTGGAAAAGAAAAAATTCCCAGCTAACCTGGAACCTGTTTCCAATTTTGATTTCCAGTACAAGACAGCAATCCTTGTTATGTTCTTATTGCTTTAAGTCCAAATGTTGCACTATCTTGGCTCTGTTTTCTCACTTCTTTAAGGTTTATTTTTAGATGTCTGTCAGTAGTAATCATCTTTTTCATGGATCAATTATCTCACTGTTGCGTTCCTTAATATGCAGATTCATATGAGTTCCCCAAATGTTGAACAATTTATCAATTTACTGATCAACAGCCCAGCTGAAGGCTATCAAAGTGCCTTCGTTTATGTAATGTCAGAGTGGACTAAACAACAAGGCAAGTTTCTGTGAACATTCCAACTTCTAGCTAGGCGATGAAGTAATGTGAAGTGGGAATACGTTAAAGGAAGGTTAATGATGAATTTTAATGAATCTCCATTCGGTTGCTTATCCTAGTGGAAACAAAACAATATATTTGTGAAATTCAGTGGCAATTAGTTAATTTTCTTTGGCCCTAGGCATGCTGCCGGCAGTCACCTTAGTGTTTTAAAGGTGTCTGAGGACTGATTCTAATGTGATTAAAAAAAAAAAAGAATTAAAACTGAAGGGAAGTTCTTTCTACAAGTTTTAATTTGCGTGTTGAATTATGTGGAGCTTCATTGGGGGATCAATAGATTCTCTCAGAAGCATTGAATCTTTATTTTACTGTCTCTTTAGCAGTTAAGGAAATATTTTAGGAATTTGCAGATAACTAAGCATGCATTTGATATTTCTTCTCATATGCGCTTTGGATTGCAGGGGAGATTCAGGGGGCATATCAAATCAAAGTTACCACCAGTGCTTTGGCCCTCCTTCTATCCACTAGGCATCCTGAATTAACAAATATTTATGTCCAAGGCCATCTAATTAAGGTTGATTCCATTTCCTAAAGGCTTGAACATCATTTTCTGTTGGATATGTTTATTGATCAAGTAACTCAATTTTTTTTAATATGAAGTCAATGGCAGGGATAACCACTCGCTCAAAAGCTAAATCTGCTCCAGATCAGTGGACTATGGTGCCACTTCCAGTGAAGGTATTTCTAGGTCAAGTGATCATATGCCCAGTGATTATTTGTATCTTG
>JBBYHM010000010.1:506888-519842 GCA_038381775.1 Adansonia rubrostipa | reverse complement strand
ATTATATTTATTTATATTGACAATAAAAAGTCACACATAGTCTCGAATCTACTTAAAAAAACCGGTAATCCTAAACTTTGGCCGATCCAAGTCCACCGTTTGCCAATGCAATATTCATTCATTGGCGGTCACCTGAAGGACACGTAAGATCATCCCATTTCAATATTCGCACAGACACCGTGACACCCTGTCATTTCCGGAAACTGATTACTGGCTATTGCCAGTAGATTCCACGGGAAAAAAAAAAAACATAATAAATAAAACAAAATAAAAAATAGAAATAAATCAAATCACGCCCTTCGTTCTTTCGGCGTTCGTCGGCCATGTTTGATTTGCTTCCTTAATAATAATTTCTTAAAAGAAAAAAGAGGGAAAAAAATCCAGAAGCCATCGAATCAAAGTTAATTCAATTTATACTAGGATTTGGATTTTGATCTTAAAATCCTCTTTCATATAGAAGAACAAAAATCAAATCAATCAAGTATTAATTCGGGTTTTAACAATTAATAATTAGAGAGAAAAAAAAAAGAACAAAAAAGAGCAGAAGAGATGGGGCGTTACAGTTTGTATGAGGCGGTGATTGCTTTCAAGCTGAAAGACCCATTCAGTTGGTGGCGTGACATTAACGAGTCGCCGCTTTGGCAGGATCGCATCTTTCACATTCTCGCCGCTCTTTACGGTCTCGTCGCTGCCGTTGCCTTCGTATGCCTCTCCTCCCTTTTTTATGACTACTTTGCATTTTTCCTCTTTTTTATGTATTTGTAAGTAATTAGGGTTTAGCTCTCCGTTTGATTGTTTGCTTGCCTTGGAAACTTGATGATTAGCATTTTAGATTTGGGAAAAAAATTGTTTTCTCCTCATTTTGATGTGAAAAAGAAAGTTCCAATTCAAAGGAAAAAAAAATGGTAACAAGTGCAATTAAGATTCTGTTTTAGTACTTTTACCTAATATCATGTTGTAGTCATGACTGATGACGCTTATTAATGACCACCGTTGTTCATGAGCTCATTTAATTATCGATATTTTTAGGTTCAATTGATTCGTATACAATTGAGAGTTCCCGAGTATGGTTGGACCACGCAGAAGGTCTTCCATTTTCTAAACTTTCTGGTGAATGGGGGTTCGTATCTGAAATTTTCAATTTAACACTTTTTTTGTTGGTTTTTTTCTTTTGGTTTCTGTATTTACTTTGCTCTCAATTATGTGGCAGTTCGTGCACTAGTATTTATTTTCAGACGAGATGTGCAGAATTTACATCCAGAGGTTTGCAATAAGCCATTGCAGTGTCTCTTTTTAATTTATACTCGAATTATTTGTAATTTGTTGCCCGATGTTTCATTTTCCTTAGATTGTTCAACATATCTTGCTTGACATGCCAAGTTTAGCTTTCTTCACGACTTATGCACTTTTGGTTTTGTTTTGGGCTGAGATCTACTACCAGGTTAGGCTTCTCGAGCTTTGCCAGTTTGCCTTCCTGCCCTGATTTTTCTTATTTTGCAAGCTTTTTATTAACTATGCCTATCCTAAAACAGGCACGTGCTGTCTCAACTGATGGACTGAGGCCAAGTTTCTTTACAATTAATGCAGTTGTTTATACTGTTCAGGTGAAATTTGTGTTCTATTATTTTGGTATAAGTGCCTACAAAAAGGAGAATTTGAAGTTGGATTCTTTCTATTTATGATAATTTGCCTATTTGATTAACTTGCTGAAATTCTATAAATGTTGGGGAGAAGGGTGGCAAAGTTTGACAGAGTAGATTGGTGCCCCTTGGTCACTCTGTAAATACTGTAAATGGGATAACAGCAATAAAAACATTGTTCATAAATGATCTTCCTTTTTCTTGGAGGGAGGATGTAAAGTTTGTGCCCCACAGGGCAAGATTATTAGACATGTTTTGTTTTAATTCTTTTAATTGTATGAAAATCAAGTAAGGAAATGATTAAAGTTCCAATCCGCGGCGTCATTAGTTGAAAACAAATAACTTTTTCGCATTTATGAGATGAATATTGGGCTTTTGGATGATTAATCAAAAACAAGACGCATGTCAACTTCAAGGGAGAAGATAAATTTAAGGAAGACAATGTTGTCAGAAGCAATTGGCTATTGTTTTAGACTCCAACTGGGCTGCTTTGATTGAAAGTTGAGTTTATATTTCCTCTTTATTTCTTTAACGAGACAGTAGGTTACGATGAAAAAGCGATTGGCGGAGTTTCTTTTCCTGCAATTGACTGCATTGATTGAGTTTCTTCTAACGTGTTCCTTAACCACATTTAATCTTTTTGCTGAGTAACCTTAATATATTTCTTTTAATGGTGGAGCTTGTTTTAAAAATTTGTGAAGAATTGGAAAACTAATTATGTTGGTTATATCTTATGGTGAAAAGCTGCTTTAATGGCCAGTGGAATATTTGCAAGCCATGCACCGCTAAGGGCCTTGGTGTTGAGGAAATAATCTGGTGGATTCTATTTGGCATTGGCCCTTTATATGATCGCTATGTTTCATTTTAGCTAATATGTTCCACCATATTGTCTTTAGAGTTTTTGTTGCATAGTCATATTTTAAAGCTTCTCAGACGTTAGACTTGAAGGAATATAGGAATGTAATGACTATCTACGCTGTTCTGTTGACAGCTTGGTTGAGGCAGTCTCTCATTATAAGTTTTTTTAATGAATTGGATTCTTATCCAAAACTAAGTAACGTCACTTCCTGACTGTCTTTTTTTTAATCTCCTATTATGGTACAAAAGTTTCATCTTTTTTTTCACCTTATTATAATTAAAACATGAAACATCATAGTCATCATCAGCGTCACATGACTTGGATTTTGTCAAAGGATGGATATCAAAGGTGATACGTTTCCATTTGGTTGGTTGCTATGCAAAATTTAGCCAGATTGATTTTCATTTCTTCAGTTTGAATGTTTTTAGGACTTCCCTTTTTGTTGATATAGTAAAGTTTGCTGCGGTCAGATTGTTAAAGCTTATTAATGGGGATTTTGTCCCTAAGAAGGGGATTTTGTCCCTAAGAAGGGGATTTATCGATGGAAATTAACATATGTGCCTCTTATTTCCTTTTTCTGCATCTCCGCCTCCTCTCTGAGATGAAAATTTTTCATGCTTGGGACAGTAGCAATACCGACAAAAAGAATTATACAAACATCCATGATCCTTGTAGCAAAATCAAAATTTAAAGTTCTCTTTCTTCTGCCTCAAGTTTTTCCTTGTTTCCCATGAAGATAGTGTACTCTGCAGCCAAACAAATGAAATGAAAGTCTCTGTTGGTTGCTTTTGTATTTCTTTACAAATGGCCTTACGAGTTCAGTTTGATTTATCCTTTGTAAATCACAGTTTCCTTCAAGCTGAGATTAAAATAAAAATTTATCCAAAATTTTAGATATGTGAGAGATTATCTGAGACTTGACGGTGGATTGTTCACTAAAAAAATTTGTCTGGTGTAGGATTGCTTTGCTATATACGTTCAGTATATTTTCTAGAACTGAAGGTAAGCTTGCTACAGAATACCCTGAGTCAGCTTTTTATCCTCTCTTTTAGCTCATATCCTCCTTTACTGGTTTTGTATCATATTTCACAATTATTGTGCCAATTGTTAGTTGAATTATATAATAGTTTAACAACGAGGCATATGTGCGTTTGGACAGTCATATGTTATATGAACATCTGATAAGTTAAAGCTTTTTTCTTCCATTAGAACTTTCTTGGTATTTAATGTTCTAAGTCATCTCTGCAGAATTCTTTTTCATAGCTATTGCTCCATTAAGTCAAGCGTTTTATTGTCAATACAGATTTGACGCTACCTACATCTGCTTTCTCAGCTGTCAATATAGTGAAGCAGTTTTTATGAAATTGCTTGTGCTTATTGCATCAATTTGCCTATTTTCTTTTATAGCTGTACTCTTGTCAACCAATAAATCATGATTTAAGATGCTACCAGTGAGATACTTCAGCAATCAAGTCAGATAGTTAGTAATGCTTTGGTATTCCATTCATTGCAAGCCTATTTACCTGACCTGTAACATTTCTTTAAAATTTTTTATTTCACACTACCTTCAATATGATTGGAACTTCTCATTAGTTGTATTGAACCAATTTGCTTATATCATAGTAGCTACTTCACTGATCAAATCAAAACTACATTATTATCTATGACATTCTGAACTTTTGCACACTGTGTTTTCCTTCATATTTTTCATGCTTTCTTCTGCTGGAGCAATGCTTATAAGCTACCCTGATGCTTGCCTCTATAAAATATGAGTTGGTTGGATAAGGTTTAAACCTTAAAATTGAGGTAGTAGGTTAGAAGACAATATTTCTTTGGTTAGAACAGTGACAGGGATGTTAGTGGAACTTGTAGATTTTAGTAGTAAATATGAACCTACAGTATGGATTTCTCTCATCCTAGCAAGTTTGTCACCACCCATGTTAGTCATGTAGCCAACTTGATTGACTTTGGAACTATTACTTTTGACAAGGTGTTAATAAAGTTCCTTTTTTTATTGATATGTGGCTGGGGGGAATTGATTTCAGCTTGCAATGTGGCTGGTATTGTGGTGGAAGTATGTCCCGGTTTTGGTCATCCTATCTAAGATGTTCTTTGCAGGTAAGTCTTTGTTATATCCTTGCTAGATTTATAATAGTTAACCGTTGAGTAACTTTGGGTGCTCTCTAGATTTATCATGGATAATCACCTAGGCTTTATCTGGTAAATGCTTTGCTTTTGGTATTTTGCTATTTATCTTGATTTTTTTCTATTCAAGTTTTCTTTTTGTCCCCCCCCCCCCAAAAAAAAAAAAAGCAAAAACTGTAAAATCATTTACCAAACGGAGCCTAAGTAATTTTAGATGCTTTATGGATGTTAATTGCGTGGTAATTTGTTTCAGTGATAAAAGAAATGATTTGATCCTAACTTATGTATATGGACAGGTGTGTCATTGTTTGCAGCCCTCGGGTTTTTACTGTACGGTGGAAGGTAATCATATTACATTTGTTGTATTGTTGCTAATTGTTTTAGTGGTATGACAGCTAGCTTTGTGTGATAATTTTGTTTTATGTTTCGGGAGTATGCTGAAACAAGTATATCATTTTCTTTTCTATGTTATTTGGAATTGTGCCTCCTATTGTTATTTCTTCATTTTCTTTGTTAAAAGGTCTCCTTCTCCCCTATGGATATAGTATAATTACAGGGCATCTTGTGTTTCTTGGTTCTCAACTTGATCCAACATGTATAATATATATGCTACATATAAAAGTGGCTTAAGGGGCTTGAAATCTTGTGAAGACAGAAACAATCTTTGCTCATTTTTTCCTTTATTATTACATTTATTATTTTCTTTCTGTTTTAAAGTATCAAATACTTTCTATTGTGGAATTCTAAGCCTTTTTCTTTTTTTAACTTTTCTTGAATTTATTTTTAGGTAGGAAAAACAGAATTGGTTGTGTTAGTTGATAGAAAATATAGAACTCCACTGATATGTATGCATTTTACATTTATAAAGATATTTGTTTCTTTAAACCTCTGTGTACACAATTTGTTTTTCTATTTTTAAAAACGTCTACTCATACGATATGCATGCAAAGTGCATTTTGTAAAACTATACTTTGATATCCGGTGCGTGAATTTAAAGAGAGGATCTTTCATGGCATAACAAAAGTAGGAAGGACATAGTATACTACACTTGCTTGTAATATACAATATATCAATATGTTGGACCATGAAAAGACACACACATAGACAGTGTGTAATTAATAAAATATAAAAATGATGCTGATTAACTAAACCTATTTAAAATGGATAGACGCTCAGAGATGCGTGTACACATCCACAGGCACCTATATTTTGGTAAACGTTTATACTTAACATTGATAATCCTGTCGCCAAAGTGTATGGAAATATTTTTGTTAGTTTATTGATAAATAGATTCTTGGTTATTTGGCATTTGTCAGAGAAAATAATTGATGATGACCATTTTCTTGTCATTGAATTGTGTATTATCTCCTAAAGTCCTAATTACAATTGCCTTTGTTCATTTCCAAGGAGAGCAGTGAGACAGTATCATAAATATGCCTTGTGTTTTGTGTGAGCATGGAAAAGCTAAATAATAATATATTTCCTTGCAGGCTTTTCTTAATGTTGCAACGGTTCCCTGTTGAGTCGAAAGGGCGCCGTAAGAAGCTGCAAGAGGTACATACTTACTTTGAATGTAGATGTAGTTTTTGAGTCCAACATTTTTTTTCCTATTATCAATTATTTATTGTTATTTCTTTTTGGCTTGGCAGGTTGGTTATGTGACCACCATATGCTTCTCATGTTTTCTAGTCAGATGCATTATGGTAGAACCCTTATTTCCTTTCTGGCTTTACTGCATTTATATTTTAAATTGACAATGCTTTATTTTACTTGAATCTTTTAGCTGCTAGTTGGTTTGGATTTAGGACATTGATCTAATTGATCAATCATTGGTTATTTGTCCAAAGTTTATCTAATTTGAGCTCTATTGTTATTTTTGTGTCTAGATGTGCTTCGATGCATTTGACAAAGATGCTGATCTTGATGTTTTGAACCATCCAGTTCTAAATTTCATATATTACCTGGTAAGTTTGATAAATAGTTGTATCATGTTGCTTATTGCGGGAGATAGAGAGATTCATATTGAAACGCAGAAGTTGGTTAACTCATCTTATTGCCAAATAAATAGTTGTATCAGACATGGGTACTTTTAGAAAAATAAAGGGTCAAAAGAACATAGGTTTCAAGTTTACAAGATTACCAAATAAAACAGTTGAAGCTACCCTATGGTAGCTGAACTCTTTATTTTCTGTACAGTACACGTGTCTGATACTTATGCCCTAGACATTCGAACGTGGGTATAGAA
This sequence comes from Adansonia rubrostipa, assembly GCA_038381775.1. Lineage (NCBI taxonomy): Eukaryota > Viridiplantae > Streptophyta > Magnoliopsida > Malvales > Malvaceae > Adansonia > Adansonia rubrostipa. The sequence continues at coordinate 512,953 of JBBYHM010000010.1, read as the reverse complement.
CTATGATCTTCCAAATATATGAAAAGCTTAGAAAAAATTTGAGTATATCCATGTCGAATACATACCATATAGAATACTGAATAAGTCTGAGCTACCTAATGTTTATCTATTTTGCTACCAGAATTAAGAGGAATTGCTGAAAGTTTAGGGGGAAATTCTTGCGGTTGACCAGGCCTTGCAGATTGTGATCTATGTCTGTCATAGAAAGTTGCTGGTGTTGACGATTTTATACCTTAACTGATGATATATATTAAGAACAGTGCAGTATGGATTGGAAAATTAATTTGATTAATATGTTTTCCTTAATGTGTATTTAAAAAAATGGCTACAACTCCTTGCCTCACAGTTATGGAAAAATCTTTTTTCCGTTTTTCTTGGTGTTCTTTGTTCCTTGGTATTACGGGAGCTTTTAATGTTGCTTCTTATGCCTCACCATCCATGTATTCATGTTGTGTTTGTATTTTTTTTTTTTTTTGTGTTATGATCATGATTAAGGTGTTACATATATATAATTTATGTTATATAGATTTAGCTACATGTGTTGTATGCCAAAATTGCCAATATCTACTGTTTTCTTAATGTTGATATGATGAAGATGGCATTCGAATATTTTCAATTGACCCGTTTTCATTTTGTTGAGCAGTTAGTGGAGATATTACCTTCATCTCTGGTCCTCTTCATTTTGAGGAAGTTGCCACCTAAACGAGGTATCACCCAGTATCATCCTATACGCTGAACGATTTCGGGAAAAAAAGAAAACAAGAACGCATTAATGCTCTGTAATGAATCTAGACATAGCTTTTGTACCCTGCAAAGAGAGCCGCAAAGAAGCAAGTATAATGAAAGCAAAAATTGGTAGGTTTTGTTGTGTGTTGTACTCTCTCAAAGCTGATCTTCATGGATTCTTTCTAAACGTGTCAATGTGTTCAAAGCAATGGAAATTTGTAGATTTTTTGAGTAGTCGAATTTGTGGAAAAATGTTTGACTGTTTTGGTACCATATACAATCGTGTAAGCAAAAAACAAAAACAGGAACCATGAGGGTTGTTAAATTTTCATTAATTTTATGGTATGCTATTCTAACCGTGAAACTCCAAATTCGGTATCACTTTCGAGCAGGCGTTGTGACGAAGTTTCTGAGGAACCTTTGAATGCTGATGAATCAACTTTCTAATATAAAGATTTCAGGAAAAGATGATTAATGAAACATGCAGAAATCAAAGACATAAGACATACCTGGCAAAAAGACTTCAAATTGCATGGATTTGGATCCCATATCTTACTTGCTAGCTGAATCAATCAATATATGTGGAGAGATGGAAGATGGACTGGGCAATTTTATTGTACGGTTATCAATTGTGAGCTGCAGGAGAAGGAAGGATCAACATTTGAGTAGCAATATACAAAAGCCTTATTGTCCGAAAAGGTTGACTTCTTGTTGATCCGTGAAAAACCTACCATTCTAAATCCAAGTTTCAGCAAGCCTTTAGTCATTTTTGAATGGTAGTTACATTATGAGGAAAAAAATAAAAAGAAATTGTTTAAATGTCACCTCTTACAATGATATTTAATAAGTTTGAAACTACTTGAAAGTGTTCATTAATCGGATTAGATCATGGCTCATTTTGTTTTTACCTAAGTTTATTGAATCTAATTGGTTCATGTAGCTATAATGACATTTAGTAAATTAAAAATTTGAATTTCAATTAAGGTGTTTAAAGATAAGATTGGGTCATGGCTTGAAAATTTTTCTTGCCTAAACTAGAATTAATCCAAAAACTTATACTATTATTAAAATTAATATTAAAAAAATTATAAATTATTTTTATATTAATATTTATAATTAAATTAAAAAAAAATTTATTACATATTAATTCGATTCACAAACTCAAATTAGATCTATTAAACCAAATGAACTATGTTATTCAAAAGCATAACTATTTTCAACATTTACGATGCCTTTCCCATGTCGCAACCCAAACCATGACTTATTCGTACACAAAAAATGTTTATTGCATTTCTTTGTGTTTTTAATTGAAGTAGTGATTACAAATTAAATTAATAGAAATATATTAATTTTAATATTTATTTTTAATTATTTGAAATAAAATAAATCTGTTACATGACAAAAACAGAACAATCATTCTGGTTATGTCAAAGGGAAGTTAGACTCAGATAACAGATTTAATAATATCCAAGCTTCAATTGCTACAATCAATGTGTTTTGTAATTTCAAATTCATTATCCAAAGGAGGAGAAGCACAATTTTGTCTTTTGACAGTAAATTCCAAGTCGAGTAGGGCCCCAAATCAAAGAACATGAACAGTTTAGTACACCTCAATCTGAGTCAGCACTTCAGAGAGTTTGAGGAGGACAGCAAGAATTATCTGGAAAACGAAAATTTGATGAACACCCAACAGTCCCAAAATTATCGTAGCCTTCCAGTTGCATGGCCATGGATGACTCTGCTGTTTTTTCGTAGTTTTAGTTTTACAAGTTTCTTTAGATTTTTTATTTTTTCATGCAAGGACTTATTGCAAGTCCTTGGCATGCAAATTATGGGAAAGGACTCTGATAACTCAGAATTCTCAGGGAAGGGCTTTTCCGATTGCTATAAATTCTCCCCATTTTTTTCGACCTAAACATGCAGCCATTGATACTTTCCTTTCATTTTACGACTATCCTGTTTTCTTTTGTTTTGTTTTCTTCATTTTTCTGCTTCAATTTTGATTCAGGATGACTATCATCATTGAGCAGCCTGACTTTGGTGAGTTCCTTTTTTTTTTTTTTGGTCTTTCATTGATGATATTGTCTGGGTCTCTTTTTTTTTTCTGACAAAAAAGTGTTGTTATTTGTTATTTATTATTGATTATTTTGTGATATAGAAGTTGGGATTGAAGAAAGGAATAAGATTGCTGTTGATGAGAATGAGTTAGTGTTGGATGGAGGTTTTATGGTGCCTGAGACAATGGCTGATGGTGGATTTGCTGCTCCTCAAACCAACTCTTTTGGCCACACTTTCAGGTCTTGCTCTTTGCATTTCTTATTAAAATTTATATAAAAATTTCTGCTCTTTCTAAGTTTGATCCAAAAAATGCTGAAAGAAAAAAGGGATTACTTGTTTTTGATTCAGTTGGTGAGTTTCAATTATCTACAACATGAAAGTGTTTTTATTTAGAATCTTACTGATGATCTGTCACATTTTGCCACCATTTGTACAGTGCGCAACCTATCAACTTTGGATTTTTCCAAACAAAAAAAGGATAGGGGATTTATTTGAAATGATTAGCTTTTGATTTAATAAGAAAAGTCCTGAAAGCATTGCCATGATCAAGAGGCTCAGAGTTATAATCTGCTTGTGAAAATGCTAAACAGAGATTACCATGTCGAAAGTGAAAGGCAAAAGGGTGTTGAGGAATTCTACAGAACAAATCACATTAACCAGACTGTTGACTTTGTAAGTGATTTCTCTTGCCCAATTGTTTCATTTTTTTTTCTTAATAACAACGGAAGAATAAATGAATAAGGAACATGAAGACTTTAAAACATCCTGCAGCTTAGCTCAATTAATTCCTGCAAACACCTTTATGAGGTGATATTCAGTAGATTTGTGGGTTCAAATTCCAGCATCTATAATCCCTTCTACTATTCCCAGGATGTGGCCTCTATTCTACCAAAAAAAAAAGAATGAAGATTTTAACACATTTATACTGCTATATGCAAATGAGCAGGTAAAGAGGATGAGACAGGAATATGGAAAACTGAATAGGGTGGAAATGAGCATATGGGAATGCTGTGAACTTCTTAATGAATTTGTTGATGAGAGTGATCCTGACTTAGATGAACCTCAAATTGAGCACTTGCTGCAAACTGCTGAAGCTATTAGAAAAGACTATCCAGATGAGGGCTGGCTCCACTTGACTGGTCTTATCCATGGTACATATATATATGTATATATTTCCGTTTCACAATTATCATCACCTGACAGATTGAATAACATACACTTTTCGTTTTCAATGATTTCGTTGTCGCAGATCTCGGAAAAGTTCTTCTTCATCCTGCTTTTGGTGAGCTTCCTCAATGGGCTGTGGTGGGTGAGTACCTTCTGCTTTGATCTTTTCTATTGTCTTGTTGTTTAAACTCTACATCAAACAGATATTCCATTATTGCAGCTCTTAATTAATTACTGATGATTGCTGACATTCTAGGTGACACATTTCCCGTTGGTTGTGCCTTCGATGAATCAATCATCCACCATTAGGTCAGTACTCATTATTACATATTTTATATATATTCTTAAAGTTAATTCATACATGTTATCCACATATTACTCCTCAATTTTATTACTCATTTCAACACCTTAAATTCTGATTTCCTTGTTGCTGCTAGCTTCTGAATTCTAACCTTTCTTTGGCGTATTCCTACAGTATTTCCAGGAAAATCCAGACTACAAAAATCCTGCTTATAACACTAAATATGGGATTTACTCAGAAGGTTGTGGCCTAGACAATGTCTTGATGTCATGGGGCCATGATGACTAAATGTACTTGGTAACCTTCCAAGACTATTTTCCAATTTGTTTTGGGTTTTAAATTGACTGTTATTGTTATGCTTATGATTTTATATTCCAATGAGAAGAGTTAAATTTTGTTATATATCAGGTTGCCAAGGAGAACATGAGCACTCTTCCTTCAGCTGGACTATTCATCATAAGATATCATTCCTTCTATGGTAAATCAAATAGAAACCGAGTTTCTTTTCCGTTTCAGTGTTAATCAGCTAAAATAACATTAATCTAACAAATTCAAAATATCCTTTTTTTCCTTGGGAACTGATTCAACATTGCAGCTTTACATAAGTCTGACGCATATAAGCACTTAATGAATGAAGAGGATGTTGAGAATCTGAAATGGCTGAAGATATTCAAGTAAAGAATTTACCCCCTCTGTTGTTTGATTTACACCAAGGAAAAGGAAGATCATTTTTATGCATCTAAACACTATCTTTTTTTGATTTGCAGCAAATATGACCTTTACAGCAAAAGCAAAGTCCGCATAGACGTCCAGAAAGTCAAGCCATACTATTTATCTCTGATTAAGAAGGTAAAAATTCCCATTCCAAAACCTTTTATCATGATTAATTTATACATATAGAGATAATTGTAAATTCATTGGTTCTAAATAATTCTCTCCTGTACTTCCCTGCCAAGCTAAAATGGTGACTTGGGAGCAGAATCGAGGGCAAGATACATGGATTTCTGATGCTTTCTTTTCAGTTTAGTATTTATTCTTCTTTTTCTTTTATTTTTAGTAAAACATGGGGTTGTTTGAGAGAGTTGAAAGGTAGGAATAAAGGGTCGCTCTACTTTTAGTCATATTTGGGGGTTTCTTGTTTCTTTCTTAGGAAAGAATGTACTAACTGCTTTGCTTTCAATAAGACTTTGATTATATGTATAAAGCCATCTTTGCCTTCAATAAGACTTTGGGGTTATATGTATATATCTTCTTCAGATAATTTACATCAAATGGCTTTGTCCCACTCGTTTACGTGACTAAAAAACCAGAGATGGGAGACAGAAAAGAAGCCTTTTCCATTTTCTTACAAAATATGTAAACCCGAATTCTTGTTTTTCTCAAAGTATCTGTGTTAGTCATTTATATGTGGCACATATTTGAGTATCTTTATGGAAGTACGATCCTTCAAATATAAAAAAAAATTTAAACAATCGAACATGCTAGTATTCGATATTCACTCCGGATCCAAACCTGATAACGTAGCTTAGATGATTGCTTCTTTTGTTTTACAATGAAAAAGAGTCTGGGGATCATTGTTAGTAATTTTTTTTTTATAGAGACAAAAGAAAGAGATTCCAATTAAAGTTTATTGACTTAAAGGAAATGTCACATGGCGCTAAAGCATCATCTGGAATAACATAAAAATGTGATTGCTATCATCATCATCATCTATACCATGTGTGCTTCTAGTGTCTCAAGAAGCACAGCTCCAGTCGGCAAAATTTATTTTAATTATATCTCACACTTATCTGATGCTTAAGAATGAGGTGTA
>JBBYHM010000010.1:463522-479264 GCA_038381775.1 Adansonia rubrostipa | reverse complement strand
CAAGAACACAGCCTCTCTCTCGCTTTCTCTCATTATTACATTCAATACAGGTATATCTATTCTCTAGTCTCTCTCTCCCCATTGAATTTCTTGGGCTGTAATAGGTGGTTTTCTTTTGAATTTTTTTAATAGTTAGGCTTTTGACCTGAGAAAGGAGGGTGTTTTACTGTTTTAATGCTTTTTATGATTTCTGGCATTGGGTGAATTTATTTTATTTTTTAAGTTTTTTGGTTGGTACAATCATTTGATTGAAGATTTTCAAGTTCTGGGTCTGTGCTGGTTTTTAGCAGAGTGATGCACTTAAGTTAAAATGCTTTAGAATTTAAGGGTTTAATTTTTTTTTTTAAAAAAGGCTTTTGATTGACTGTATGTAACTATTTATGTATATATTATTCAACTATGAAAAGAAATGTAGAAGCAGAAATGGATGCCATGACTCTCAAGTTTTTTCAACACTGCTAAACGACGTTTGAGCAGCCCAAGAAGAAAAAAGCAAATTAAAATAGAAAAAACAAATTAGAAAGTTGGTTTTGAACCTTTTAATTTATTTTATTTTGGTTTACTGCAGTTTTCAAGAATATAGAAATTATTGAAATGAGAAAATGAAAGTTAAACTAAATATATATATATATATATATATATATATTTTCATGGTTCTGCAGGTTCTGAGATGAATTCACGTGAAGACTACGCTGCATTGTCCGTGACCATGATTGTTGCAAGTAACAAGTTCGAGAAAAGATGCCTCAACATCATCATTTGGTGTTTTTGAGAAAAAGACCTACTTTCACCATTAAAATGCAGCTCCTCCTTCTCCATTAAAATGCCGCTTTCCAGGGTTTTCAAAGTTACTTCAATGAGTAAATAAAGCATTCTTCCTCCCCCATTGATTTTCATGCTTTTAGTTTGCAGTCTCTCTGTTTAGTCAAAAAAAGAGGGCGCTACTTTGCTTGTTTGAAAATGACCCAAATTAGTTTTCATAATTTCTTGTGCATGGAAAGTATGGCAGATCTGAAGATTTGGAGTTCGGGCTGTTATTTTTGAAAACAAAAAAGAGCCAGGTTGATGAAAAACTGGGATTTTGCTACTGTTTTGGAAGGTTGAAGGGTTGCAGTATTTAAGGATGAAGATTTGAAAGATCCCAATTTCTTTATCTCTATCCCAACAACAAAGTGTTTCTGAATACCATAGGCTAAAAAATGGAACCCTCTGTTTCAAGGTACTACTTTCTTTTCTTCATCATCATCATCTTGTGCTATCTCCTTTCTCTTGTTCCTGTTGTCAGCTCATCAGGGGATTCAGATGCACTTTTAACCCTGAAATCATCCATCGATCCTTTCAACTCATTGCCCTGGCAAGGAACCGATGCATGTTCATGGAATGGAATCAAGGAATGCATGGACGGAAGAGTAACAAAGCTTGTAGTAGAGTATCAAAACCTGACTGGTTCTTTAGAAGAACAAAGCTTGAACCAGTTGGATCAACTTCGGGTTTTAAGTTTCAAAGGCAACTCTATTTCAGGTCAAATTCCTGACCTTTCCGGCCTAGTCAATCTCAAATCACTTTACCTCAACGACAACAACTTCACCGGCGAATTCCCAGACTCAATTTCAGGTTTACATCGCTTGAAAATCATAGTTTTGTCAGGAAATCACATCTCAGGTCAAATCCCACCGTCTTTACTCAAACTCAAACGTTTATACACTCTTTACTTACAAGATAATAACTTGGAAGGTTCAATCCCACCATTGAACCAAACCAGTCTCAGATTCTTCAATGTGTCTAATAACCATCTTCATGGCCAAATCCCTGTAACCCCAGCATTGGTTCGGTTCAACATGTCTTCGTTTTCAGGTAACGTTGATCTTTGCGGGGAACAGATTGGAAACCCATGTCGAAAACTCAATTTTGGGCCATCAATCAGCCCTGTTTATCCCAATTTCCCAAGCTCAAAACCGTCATCAAACAAACGTTCCAGGTTGATCAAGATTGTCGTAGGAAGTGGTGTTGGTGGGACTTTGCTGCTACTTCTAGTAATTGCATTGTTTTTAATGTGTTTTGTTACCAAAAGGAAACGTGAAAAGGATGTTAAAAGCAAAGGGGTTGTTCGCATGGAAGGGGTGGAGGGAGGGGAAGCCTTGGACGGCAGCGGCGGCGGAGGAGGAGGAGGAAGCGGTGGCGTGGGAGGTAACAATAGTGGGAAACAAGGAGGGTTTTGGGAGAGTGAAGGACTAGGGAGTTTGGTGTTCTTTGGAGCAGGCGATCAACAAATGAGTTACAATTTGGAAGATCTGTTGAAAGCATCGGCCGAAACATTGGGAAGAGGTTCAATGGGGAGCACATACAAAGCTGTGATGGAATCTGGATTCATCGTTACCGTTAAAAGGTTGAAAGATGCTAGATATCCAAGATTAGATGAGTTCAAGAGACACGTGGACTTGCTTGGTAAGTTGAGACACCCTAATTTGGTCCCACTTAGAGCCTATTTCCAAGCCAAAGAAGAACGCTTGCTCGTATATGATTATTTCCCCAATGGAAGCCTCTTTTCACTAATTCATGGTATGTCGGTCACTCTCTCAATTCTCTCTCAATTTCAATCATTTATTTAAATTTTTTGGTCAATTCTCATTGTTTACCTAATGCTTTCTTTAATCAGTTCTAGGACAAAAATGATTTGACCCATTGATTTATAAACATTAAACAAAGGTAATCTTTTAGGAGTACAGAAGAAAGTAGCATCACTAAAGCAATAAGTCATAAATTGGATTTTATTCGCGTAATGCGTGGTTTAGTGCTGAAAGGGTTTGTTTAGGGGTATACATTATAATGGTGTGTATCTCGGATTGGATTCTTGTTTTAGGAATTCTTGATTTAAGCGTTGATTATGATGGTAGTTAGTTGTATTAATCACTCCGTAGTTGACAACCCTGTCTTCTCCAAGTATTCGTCATAAGAAAAAAAAAATCATGAATGGATTCGATTAGTGTTTTCTTTGTGAATCTTTTAGTATAAAAGAAGTTAGAAAAATATTTGAGATGATGAAATCAGAGTTTGAATCTTAAACTTAAAGATTTCGGATGTTAAAATTTGAAAGTAGCACTACTAAAGCAATGTTACTTCTTAAGAATAGTTCGAATTCGAATCTCAGCTAGTTTAAGCCTATGTTTTATTTCTTTATCCTTTGTTTCATCATTTCAATCGACTCGATGTTACTTCTCAAGGGTAGTTAGAGTTTGAATTTCAGACCTTTGAATTGCGGATGTTAAGATTAAAATTTTAAACCTATTAAATGTCACTTATTAAGAGCAATTAAGATTCGAATATCAAATATTACGTTTTAAAAGTGATTGTATAAGCTAATTAAATTAAGTCCGGGTTTTATTTATTTGTTTATCCTTCTTTTTCATCATTTCACGGCTGAAGGTCAAGAAATGTGGGAATTCAATTTTATTTTCTACACAGTTTTTTTGCTGTAATAATTCCTTTGTTTTTTGTCTACAAAAAGCTGAACTCCCATGAATGAGCCAAGTTTCTATATTTTTATTCTACATTTTCTTACCCCAAAACACCAACAAAAAAGTAGACCAAACAAAAGAAAGGGTTTCCTCAATCGCTGTCTTGATCTGAAAAAGTGATAAATTGAATACATTTTCTAGTACTACAGTCCGTGGGTGGATGCTTTCCTGGAACTGTCCTTGTGGCTACCTGTGTTCCCTGGAAATTAAGCGCCCCATGTTTTTTTCTTCAGATCCTATCCACAGGCAGGGCTGGTGGAAGGTTGGATTTTCCATCTCTTATTTAAATTTGGCTCGAGTTTATAAGTAAATCTGCTTCTGAGTTGCACCAAATTACAGCTTAAGAAAATTTTTCCATTTTAGCTTAAGCTTGTGTCCGGCTTAGTTTAGTTTGAAATTTTATTTTACGGTTTAAAATAGTATTAAAAATTTATTTTATATTAATATTTATAATTAAATTTAAATAAAATATTCGTATTATATAAATAATAATTTAAATCAGATCAATTCGAATAAAAAAATAAAAAAATATTAAATATTACCTTCTAAGAAAATTTTACATATATAAATTAATTAAATTAAATTAAATTTCAGAGTTGAGGTTAGCCTTTAGTTTTATTGTTTCTCTTATTTTAAGTTAATTTTCCATCACTGGAAAAAGTCTTAATTAATTAATTAATTAATTAATAAAAAACCTTTTTTTAATTTGAAAAAAAAAGAATTCGAATTTTATTTATTTTTCATGCACCAATCACATAATTAAAAGTGTTTTGGTGTTACATATGGAAATTGTTATATAATAAATGAAAGAAGTAGTTGGGGTAAAGATATTAAAATTTTATATTTAAGAATTTATATTATTTAATTTTGGTGTAATTAATTGGACATATTTTCCCATTAAATGGTAAATATTAACCTTGATTCATTATGATTTTTTTTTCTCATTTTAATTACAAATCAAATATTTATATTTATATTTATTTTGAATTTAGAAAAGGACCTGCAGAAATTGGTCCTAAAAATTTGTCATAATTTATTTTATTTTTTTCTTTTCTCTATCAAAAATTCAAAACCATAATCCTAAAGATTTATGCAAATAAAGGCAATCATTGTTGGGTTTTTTTTTTTTTAAATAATAATAATAATAATAATAATAATAAGCTGAGTCTCAAGAATGGCGACAACTCATTGTCAGTCTGACCTGCAGCACGTTATTGATGTCAGTTGCCTCCCACTCACTGAATTCTCAATTTATTTATTTATTTTAAAATTTTTTTGTACTAATTTTTATGTATACAATTAACATTATTTTATCAATCTTCTCTTCTTTCTTTTCTTTTCATTTTTGTTGGTTTATGTAAAAAAATATTAATTAATGTTTAATTTGAAATAATAATTAAATAATCTTTTAAATAATGTTTATAGATATCAATCAAGTGATTATATTAGTCTGCTTAAAGGTCGGCTAAATTGTCGGACTCGATTCGAGTTTAGATACAGGTTTTTATTTTCTTGATCCGAGTCGATCCGCTTAGATTACTATTTAATAAATAAAATAAAATTTTATTTAAATTTAATTATAAAAATATATATAAATAACAATTAAAAATATTTTTTTAATATTTTTTTTATCTAGTACATTCAAGTTGAACCGGATGAAACTCCAGCTTAAACTTGGAATTTTAAATGTTTTTGGGCCGTGCCTATGTAAACCAAACCATATAAATATTTGTACGGTAAAAAACTTCTTATACGAAGAAAAAAATTGGCATATTAGAAAAAAAAGTGAGCGACATTCATAGAAGATGAATGTACACCAGGGAAGAAAATGAGGAAGAAAACACTATTAATGTTTACTCGAACTAAGTATAAGTATTGAATATGAGTATGTATTTGATATGAGTATATTTAATTTTTTTTAAAGTTTTAATATGCATTTAAAAAGATCTTTGGAGGATTATATCCTTATATCATTAGTTAAATATACGTCGGATATGAGTATTTTATGAAAATGAAAAGTTGGAGTAATATAAAATATTATAGCAAAATGTTTCTGCTCTGTCAAGCCATGGTTGAAATACTACCAAAGATTGGAGCACAGTTTCGTTCACTTTTCGTCCTTTATAACTTTGTCTTGCCCATTAACCTTCCTACTTCTTGGTGATTAGGCATTGCTTAAGAGAAAAGGGTCGTAGATGTCGAGATTCAAATCTCAAATTCATTGAATGCAATTTTTCAAGGATGGTTGTATGAATCAATTCAACTAGATCTCGAGTTTCTTTTTGTTTCTTTTGTCGGGTTTTCAAATGAAGAAGAATATGAAAACCAAATCCCTTTCTAAGTACTTCTTGATTGAATTTCTTCCCTGCATAGAAGTTCGAATATGTGTCGAATGTAGATGTTAGAAACAGGTACTTAAAGAAAAACGAAGAGTAAAAGCGAGAGAGATTCAAAATGCTACACTTGATTGAATGGAAGTTAAAAGTTTTCAAAAGGTGTTTCAACTTTGTTTTTATGGATTAAACCTTGTAGGAACAAGAACTTCTGGTGGTGGAAAGCCTCTTCATTGGACATCATGTCTCAAAATTGCCGAGGATTTAGCTACTGGACTGCTTTATATTCACCAAAATCCAGGCTTAACTCATGGGAATTTGAAATCCTCCAATGTTTTACTAGGCCCTGACTTTGAGTCATGCCTCACTGATTATGGACTCACTTTGTTTCGAGATCCTGACTCAGTTGAAGAACCCAGTGCCACCACACTTTTTTACAGGGCACCTGAATGCCGGGACGTCCGAAAATCATTGACTCAACCAGCTGATGTTTACAGCTTTGGTGTTCTTCTCCTGGAGCTCCTAACAGGCAAAACACCCTTCCAGGACCTTGTTCAGGAGCATGGTTCTGATATTCCGAGTTGGGTAAGATCGGTTCGGGAAGAAGAGACAGAGTCTGGGGACGAGCCTACATCCGGTACTGAGGCATCTGAAGGGAAACTTCAGGCTCTTTTGAACATTGCAATGGCTTGTGTTGCACTTGCACCACAAAACAGGCCTGCAATGAGGGAAGTTTTGAAGATGATCCGAGATGTAAGGTCCGAGGCTCAGGTATCATCGAACAGTAGCGACCATTCGCCAGGACGATGGTCAGACACTGTTCAGAGCTTGCCGAGAGATGAACATCTAAGCATATAAAGCCTATGATAGATTTTGCAGGCAATTAAATTTGAAATGTTCTAATTCTTTCCCATTGAAACTTTCATATTTTTCTGCTGCTCTATATTGTAGAGTTGTCTTGTAAAGGTTTTACCTCTTTTTCTTTTTCTTGGTGGGCAGTTGTAGGTGTTGATGGTCCAACTTACTCTTTGATGGTGGAAATTGTTTGGTTTAATTTATTTTTAATTCTATTCGAGTGTTCTGAAACTGAATCCAATTTTCTTTCACAAGCCAAAAAAAAGGAAGAAAAACATCATTGAACTATAAAATTCAAACTTTAAATCTACTCAATAACTCTTTAAAGTTTTTGAATTCAAATAATCAAAATGAAAACGAAAAATTGACTTTTAGAAGTGTTTGATGAGCTACATTGGAATGTGATCATTTTTATTTTTTATTTTTATCTAAACCCAAGTCAACCGACCCAAAAACTAATATAATTATTTAAAATAATATTAAAAACAATAAAAAAAACTTTTTCTCAAGCTTAACTTGAAGCAAAAAAAATTTTATCCAAACTTGAATCAAACCAACTTAACACAATACGAACCGAGCCAAAAGGACTCTTGACCATGAGCAAATATATTTGATTTGGAGGTAAATGGACTATCCTAACCATAAGCAAGTCTATTTGATATGGGGGCAGCCAATTAGACAAATGAGTTAAATTCCCCAACTATTTAGCAAATTTAAGTAAAGATCCCATTTATTCTAATAACATTTCTCACATAATACAAATTTCATATAATCTAATATCGATAGTCATAATCAAGCACCAAATAAGAATCCACTCCAACGTGTAGCAAGTTACAAAGTATATACATGAAACTTTGATGCAAAATTTGGCCGAATCTGGGGCCAGGAAAATGATAGAGCAGTCTGCAACCATGTTACTCCGACTATTCAATTTTCTTGAAGAACCCATATTCAACACGTATTTTAGATACGAGTATGGGAATATAATCCTCCAAAGACTATCTAAACACATGAAAAAACTTTTGAAAAATTAAACATACTTGTGTCGGACACATACCCGTATTTGACACACCTGAGTCCGATTAACATAGGTCTCCATTCTTATTATCTGGTGCTTAGATCTGATATCTGGAGGGTTAACATTTCAGGTTCCAAAATTGGTATCTCTACAAATTTTCCATTGTGGCACCTAATGTGAGATTAGTATTTGTGTACATAAAGTGGAAAAAAAAAGCATCCTACCAGCTTTTTATGCATTTACAGCAGAAAATTCTGATATATCCAAACCCCAATCTCAACAATTCCCTATCAGCATTCAGCAACTTGGCTCCTGCTTGAGATGGATCCCGCTTGCCGACCCGAAAATCATCGACTGGATACAGAAGAAATAAACAAGAAATGATTACACAAGTGCATCACAAGTATGCATCATACAAGAAAAAAATTTAATTTCTCTCGGTGGGTTTTAGTGGATCAATGAGAAATCATTGCTCATTTGCTCAAACATTTGCAGGTCACCTATTGCTTTGTCGGGCAACTAGTATAGAGGGTTGTCTTCAAGGCGTAAAATTCAAAACCCTTTCCCCCATCCTCTCCATCTTTGTCCAAATGTATCATGAGCAACTGAATTCTATAATACAGTTAAGTACTCAGCTTTGTGACCAAACCACACAGTAAGAAATACTAGATGCTGGGTTGTATGTCCTTAAGAATGTGATAAGAGCATACTGGAGTCCACACCAGTCAAGCAGCATGCCGCTTCAAAATGAAATTGAAAATCTAGATGCACATTTATGAAGCTGGATAACATGAACAAGATGAAACATCCAGGGAGCTGAATATGATGGAATGATCATGTGAAACATTCAAAAATAATTGGACCAACAAACTATGAAATAGTTTTTCTATGAAGACACCGTAGCAATGATGGAATGACAAGTAAAAGAAGTTTGCATTTCCAACTGACATAATAGCCAACAATTATAAGATATGGCTAACGCAAATGTACATCAAGACAACGTGAAAAACTAGATGATGGTTTGACCAATCAGCTAAAAAACAGTTTAGCATGAACAAGGACTTTACAGAACAACGAATTTGCCAAGGAAGTATAATGATTGACAAGCTAGCCGTGAAACAGTTTGGTAGGAAGACCATACCAAAAGGGCTACAATAGTAGTCAAGTGAAGAAATGAATTTAACAAATTCTTTAGCTTATGGTGGTTTATATGATCCCACCATTCTGGCCATTCACCCTAGCACATGCAAAACCGAACCAATTTAAATGACAACTCCCGAAGACTTACAAGTTTAGGTAAAAAAATAAAAATCTAATTCCAATTGTTAGGGATAAAATCTCGTTGTTATTTTTTTTTATCATTCTGTTTCATTAAATCCAGTTAGTTTTGGGTTTGTTAGAACACTACACCAGTTGAGTTTTTTATGGGATTGTCTTCACTATTTATCTGCAATTTGCTTTTCCTAGAATTAATGAATTACCGGATTCCAATTCTCAAAAGCTCACAATAACCTACCTGAGTTGCACCAGGCAAGATGCTGTTTGCTAAATCCTCATTAACAGATACAGGCAACGGAAACATCTGGCTCATTAAACCTGGCATATCTCTCATGCTGCAAAAAGCCACTGTAGAAATTAATAACCCAAAGCGCAGCCAATGCTAAACCCAAGAAAAAAAAATCAAAATGCTTGCAAAGGGCATTAATCACCAATTGATACTTAGAAAGAACATCGACATACTCATTTAGAATGGCAGCAATATTGTTCCTTGCATGACAAAAGAGATCAATGTTATCCTGCAACTGTTCATAGAAGCTTTACTTAATAAGCCGGCCTTGAAAGACCGTCAACAAGAATCATATATGATATAAGGCAATCACGTACATGATTTAAATGAGCACATTAAGAAGTTATGTTACTTGGACTCAGGTGTTTGCGTTGGATACAGGTGTGTATTCTACGTGTGCATGTTCAACTTTTTTTAAGTTTTTAGAGGATCTTTGAAGGGTCACATCCATATACCGCTGTACATATACGCGTTGGACAAGGGTACGCCAAAAAAAATTAAGAGTCAATGCAATATAGTTAAAAAGAACAAGAATTGATTGAATCCAGGACTTCCTCCTTTGAAGACAGGGAGTCCACTTATAACAATAGACAGTGCTCAGCAGTAGAAGCAGAATTACATTTTATTTCTTGTCAAATAGGTTATACACCAATAGAAGTGCAGGTGCACGGAACAATGAAAGCAAAACTAGACATATGTGCTGATTGTTGCTATGTTCTATAATCCTCATGATGAACCGAGGATTAGTTGAAATCACAGATTTTTCATATGCCACCTTATATCAGTTTGTAAATGAAGATAAATATTTTGGACAATGATGATAGATCCGAAACTTTTGTCTTTCCTAGTTTCATCAGTGATATAGATTTTTCCAATTCCCACTCTAATGGCATCAACATTCATCACTTAAAGGAATCATTATCACCTTATTAACCTCTTGAACTTTACAGCAAAAAATAATTGGCAGATTACTCAAAATATAGCACAAACAAGAAGACAAGGTATTCATCTCACCTAACACCTATTATTTACTATATAATTGCATATTGACGATAAAAGAGTTTCTGTGGACTAGGGACGATACACTCACCTTATACGCAGAAAGATTGGATGCGATTTGACTAAAAACTTGAGCATTTTGCTTCAAAAGATGCATAGCTGTACCACTTATTCCTGAAAAACACGCAACAAACAAGTAGTTTTGCATCAACCAAGACGTTAACCGCAGGCCAGTATTTAAGGAATTCACATTATCCAGATCCAACTACTATCTTTTATAGCACACAAACAGGAATGGTGTCAAAAGCTCAATTCAAAAGAAATATACTTCAATGATGCAAACCTAAAAGCCATCAATATTGTGACTTGTGATACCTTCTCAATTTCCTTTTATTTTTCACTTGATATTTCAATATTATAAAGAAAGGATGCGTGCAGCAAGTTGGTGTTGCTGCCTAAGGTTTCAGACTTTGATGACTAACAGTTTAATACCCAAGGAATCAAAATGCCATTTTTCTCCTATAAAAAGAGAATGGTGCAAGCATAAAAGAATTAGTCTTATAAATTGTTCTTATCCAACAATCAGTAAAATTCAAAAACATTTACATTTTCTGTTGTTATTTAGCATAGTTTGGGATACTCAACCATCTGAATAGAAGAATATATGTGAATTTAAGTTATGAATCTACTCTTTCGCTCTACATTTAAATGCCACACATGTTTAGGCTACCATTACTTTGCAGATATTCAATGGGGTTTTTGTTCAGCCACTTGCCTGATGCAAGCTGCTAGTCTCTGTTATAGACTATAACTGTTGCATTGCAGTTAGATTTCAAGCTCATCCTCTTGAAATTGTTTGTTTGAAGTCAATCTTCAAAGAAGTTCTAACCTCATTGGTCCAGCTTACGATACTAATTTTATAATAATAGATTTAATAACCCAGAAGAAAAAAGAATGAATACAAATGTTGCAATAGTGCATTTCAAAACGTTTTATTATTACTTTCATCCACAACCTTTCTAACTAGATTTCATTTCATCAAGCTACATTATTTGTTAAGGTTTTTTTTTTTTTTTAAAAAAAAAAAAAAAGAAAAACTTTAAATGTCTAATAATCTACTTAGTTGACATCTAGTCCGATGTTTACGGGTGGAGAAAATAAATTAAAAGTTTTGGCTACTAAAACTTGTGGGCGGATATGCTTGTAACTGTTCACAACCATATTATTTTTTCAGCTGTTTCAGAAGTTTACATACCAATCTTATAATATCAGCAACAATTTGATATTTAATGTCTGTCAACTCTCCATCCCTAATTCATTATTAACTGTAATCCACTTTATAGTACAACTCAAAACCCCAAAAAGGTCATACCCAAATGCACAAGGCTCCTGCTATAAGCATGGTCTGGGGAAAGTCCCGATGTATGCAACCTTCCTCTTGTTTACACATAAAGAGGCTGTTTCCAGGGTTAAAACCTGTGACAAGTGTATAGCAAATGGGCACTTGAACATCATGCCAGGCAAAACCTTCTACAACTCAAAACCCCAAAAACCTAACTTCTTAAACCAAAATCCATTTTGAACATCATTTAGGAAGATTACCCAAAAGTTTGTTGAGATTGAAAAAAAAAAAAAAAGATGTTGACATATACTGACAGAGAGAGATTAATTCAAAGCAATTACAACAGAAAGAAAAGAGTTTGATATTGTAGGAGGTAACATAAAGTACAAACCTTCAGAGGGCATTTTTTTGTTATGGTCAAGATGGCGCATCATGAAAGGATATGCAGCCATGTTTTGTGGCACAGCAGTAGGCATATTCAACTTTGAAGAAGATTCAACCAGCTTATCCTGAAGAAGTATGATCTTTAGAACACTGGTTCTTTAATCACATTGCATGCTAAAGACATTAATCGGTTTGAAATTAAAACAGGAATCCCGGTTATAGCATTCAACTTAGCAAATTGAGATACAGTGAATTTAATTTATTAAACTTTTACTCATAAAAAGCAGTTTTGTCAGTAATCTGACTTGAAATAAGGAAAGCAACTACGAAAAGCCGTAATTCATTACAGCAAAAAGAATAAAAGCATCACAACCAAAGGTGTAAGGAAAAAAATGTGGTCACTTGAATTAGTTAACAAGCTTGGATAAAGATTCATCTGTGTGTATGCATTAAGCTTAACATATTGGTTTGAAAATGATTTTATGCTTGGTATAAATGAGTGGTTGAACAAAGCTACATTAACTCACATAGACACATGATGGCAGAAATGAAAATCAGCCAGGCAATTAAAGCATGTTTCCATGATCTGTCTTATATTCAAGCATTAAAGTTTATGCTCCATTATCCAAATTCAAACCGTTCACTCTTATGTTCATCTTACCTTTCAAGCACTAGCCAGTAATAACATTTTAAAAACAGTCCTTGTGCTGTTGAACACCAATATTTTGCCCTCTAGTATGCATGTCAACATGCCGTGAATAGGGAAGTAAAGTTTATTAACATATGGACGATCATATCCATTAATAATAAAACATTCATCTACATGATAATCTTGATCAGCTTATATCGAAAAGACCAAGACATAAATAGCAGAGTTAGGATATGCATATCAAAAACCAAAAGCTTCAAACAGAACAAAATGATTGATATTGTGCATACTGATGATAAAAACCATTTTATACAAAGTAAATCTGCAATCTCATGGAGAACATAATTCTAAGTGCTTCTTCTCAAGACATTTAACTAACATGTTTAAATCTTCTAGGGGGAAAAGGAACTAGGAAATCAATATTAACTGTTTCAGAAAATTACAAAAGTTCACTAGCATACCTTCTTATTGTTCACTTTTTTTCCAGCATTAGGTTCTTCAGGTTTCTTTCGCTTTCTCTGCCAATTTCCAAAAAATACCTTCATATCTTAATACAGATAAATCTACAGATAGTTTAAATACCCAAATATAACATCTAATAAATAACAACAATAAAAGCACATTAACAGATTGATGAGTTTCATTTGCTCCACTCAATGTGAATGGTAACCCATGTTTCTTCTATAGCTGGCCGGTCAAAACTGCAATATAACTGTAGCCAGTAGCCTTTTGTTATTGTTTTAATAGGGGGAAAGTGCTATATATTAATTACAAACTCGCTTAACAAACCATTTTGGCCAAATTGGGGATTGATCAGAACAAAATAAAATATCCAGGTAGAAGATGCTTCAATCAACATAAAGTTGACAATTACTACGGTAGCTTTAAAGAGAGAATTAATTCTTTATCAAGTCGGATATGGAAAATATCACCAAATGCATCAAATTGCATTAAGAATAAAGAAAACTAGTTAAGCAGATACATTTTGGTCCAACTTCTCTTTAGAACTTGATTATCCTGCAAACGATTCATTAATTGAACATTTCCACCAGCATACTTCACACTAACGTTTCATATACATCACATGACAAGACATGAAAAATTAGAAACAATGTAGAAATCAATCATTAAAAAAGCATGGAGCTTACTTGCATCCACCTGCACCTCAATGCAACATCACGTACAGTTTTATCTGGGAAAGTAGCCGCAATTTTTATGTACTTCATAATATTTGGTTCCTCTTTATATCTTCATACATGTACATCAAAAATGAAAATCCACACTTAATCTTCATTTCTACGACAAGATATACCTATTAAGTACCTTCTTAAAAAAAGTTGTATGATAAAAGGCATAAGCAAAAGCCCACAGCAATCCTATTACTTAAATATAATCAATTCAACTACATACAGTAAGAATCCGAACACATCCCTAAAAGGCTTTGAACAAAAAGCAGGAAGAATTGATCTCAACATACTTTTCAAGGCCATCCTCCAATAAGTACTGTTCGTCAGCAGACCATTCGACAGCGAATCCAATATCATGCTGGAGCCCTGCAACCGAATCAGGGAGGGAAGAACCAGAAGGGTTTCCAGGTTGGATTAAGGCAGAGGAGGGGGTAACAATACAGGAATTCGCAGGCAAGATCGTGGGCTGCGGTGCAAGGTAACCACCCATCGGAATCATCTCGGAACTACTATTACTAGCTGATTGAAAAGATACAGTGTGCCTATTCATAATTGAACCTAAACTATAGTCATGGTGAAACCCCGTAAGCGATTCTGTTGTCATTTTTTTTTCTCTATTTTCTTCACTCAAAGTTGATTTTACCCAAACCCAAACCAAAATCAAACGTGAAAAAAACTTAAACTGATAAGTTCCTTCAAAAGGTATTAAATTTTTTTGTTCATTTCAAATTTTCAGCTCATCAAAACCCTACAATCGCATTCAAGGACAAAATAACAAAAAGAAAAGATAATGGCATATCAAATATCAATCTCCAAAATTCAACCCCACCAGAATCGAATCTTAGAAATAAAAAAAATCCCATCAAATTGAATTGAATAAAGAATCTAAGGTAGAAAAAACGACACGAAGAACTCCCCACCCAAAAAGAAAAAAAGAAAAAAAAGAAGAGTGAAGAGTGGAAGTCACCTTTTTGTGGGCAACTTTCTGACGCATTCCTAATTGGTTATGCCTTTTCTCTAACACTAAAAACTTGGCTTACTGCTCCTTTTTTCCTTTCTCACTATTATTTTTAAGTATTTTTTAGGTTTGGGGGCTTTTTCCTTTCGCTTAATAACTCCATTTTTCTTCCGGACAGACAAAGAGATAGCTTAGAAGACCTCCGCCCAATGGAAAGCAAAGCTTTGCAAAGCAAACGAACGGAGGAAACTAAATAATAATAATAAAAATAATTTATAGGCTTTAACTAACAGCTCCCACTATTTTAAATTAGTTAATATGCTTTTTATAATAATATTATTATATTAAACTAGAAAACAGATAAATTCATTGTGTTAGTGGAAAAATAGTGGGCTGAAATAAAGAAAAAAATTAATATTAAAAAATATTTTATTAAGAGATAAAAAAGGTTAAATATAATAGTTTACAATAAATAGATAATTTATTAAAGAGAAAGTAAGTAGTTCTTTTTTAAATACGTGAGTAATTTTTTAAGTATTAAAATATGTAATTAATTTTAATATTATTATTTTAATTAAGTTTTTAAGTAAATTTATGAATATAGTAAATATTATTTAATTCGTGATATCAAATTTAATTCATCTTTATCGTAGATAGTTTAGTCAGTATCATACCAGTTTCGACATATAACGGTACCGAAGATAGTTGGTTTCGTTTTGGTCTTGGTTTCGGTTTGTACTGGCCGCACTGGTAGGTACTGGCCTGTTTCGGTGGTACCGACTGAAAATAGCTGTATCGGCCAGTACATAATATAAGCTTGTAAAAAAAATTAAACCAATATTGATCTTATATTTGATGAATATTATATATAATTATTCATAAATTTAATGAATCTTAGACATAATTACTCATAAATTTAATGATTATTAAAAAAT
>JBBYHM010000010.1:338618-391745 GCA_038381775.1 Adansonia rubrostipa | reverse complement strand
GGCAAAATGCAAAAGCAAAATCCCCAAGCCAGGAAGCCGGTCCAGAGAGCCCCTCAGAGAGCCGAGGGCCGGGACACTCTCAAAGGAAGGAAGGGACTAGGAAGCAATCACCTGCCCATATGAGCAGAGCACAGTACAGAGAGCAGGCATGATCATCATCATTTATTGAACCCCCCAAAAAAAAAAAAAAAAAACCTAAAACGCTGTCTTCTTTTTTTGCTTTGTTTTTTTAAAGGGAAAGTGATGACTGATGAGTGTGGGGCTTTCACTAGCAAACCCACATGGCCGACACCTGCGTCTCCCACACACTTTGGGTGGGCAGCAAATATTTGACAGAAAAAAAAACAAAAAACAAAAATCAAAATTGGAGAGATTGAATTGAATTGAAACCAGATGGCTTAAATAAGTACAGAAAACAGAAAGCTATTTCCGTATATATGTCCTTTTGAGTTCCCTTTTTTTTTCTCTTGGTACCAAAAATGGTCCCCATGGAAGAGCCAATTCTAGAGCATGGCTTGACCTATTCATCCCGTCCGGTCCGATTTGATAAGTTAGCTTAAATTTGTAATTTTTTTTATTTTAAGTTAACTTAAAATAATATATTTTTATTTAAATTTAATTATAAAATATATAAATATTTTTTAATCGAATGAGTCATAATTTAAACTTAAATTTGATGGGTTGGGTCAGCTCAAATTTAAATAGAGACTTAGATTTTATTTTTTTTTGTGATCGCAGCCTAATTTGACTTGTGGATGCCTCTAAGCATGGCTAATTCCTTGCATTGTCGATGAATCGGGTTTAAATGAATAAGTTTTTATTTATATTCGAATATTTATTTTTAAATCTATTTGTTTTCAGTTTGCATTTGTTAAGAAATTTTAAATTTGTGTTTGAGCTTTACTTGTTTATTGGTATATTTGTCAAGCTCATTTTTTTAAAAATAAAATTCATGTTCGTGAATATATAATCAAATATAGACACAAACAAATAAAAATATATTTATGAATAATAAATAAATAATTAGGGTTTAGGTTTGGTAATTTCTGTTTTTGCTTTTGATATTATTTTTTCCAATTTAAATATAAAATAATCAAATAAATCTTTATTATAAATAAATGAAATCAAAAAAAATATTATTATTAAATTGTAATCAAATAATAGACAAATTTTAAATAAATCATAAATGAGCTTGTTTATGAACATAACAAAACTCAAGACACATTGTTCGAACTTGATTTATTTAATGAATGAACGTTAAAATTGTTTTCATAATTATGTATTTAACTTAATAAATAAATATAAAAAATAAAAATCAAATTATTCATGAATTATTCGTAAAACAAAGATGCATGAAATAATTATGTATATTTTAAAAAACTTTTATAATTTAATTGTAATACATATCTTCACATGCATATCAAATAAAATAATTAATTAAAATCAGAGCCAGCTTGAGCTTAGCATATATTTATTTCTTTGATTCTTTTCACAATGGGTTTTAGGTACAACTAACCAAAAAAAGTAATATTCTAAAATAATTAATTAAACGATAAGAGTTTAAATATTAAAATTAAATTTCTACCATGTATGAATTTCGTTTAAGTTTAAATTTTTATAAAAAAACACCGTAAGATCAAAAAAGTTATAAATGTTAAAATTTAAATTTTAAATTTAAGGAAACAAAAATATTTAAGCTGTGGGTCAGTCTATAAGCATCTCTATGTGGTTACATATTATTTTTTTTCAATTATTTTTTAATATTCATATTTTATTAATTTTTATTTTATAAATTTTGATTTATTTAACATATATAGTTAATATAATAAATTTATATAATCATGTAATAATTAGTTAATTAATTAAAATATTTAAATAAATATATAAAATAATACTTATTACAACATATAAAAAAATCAATATGCTTTATATTAAGATACTTAATTATCATTTTATTTTTATCTTATCGTCACTACTGCTTTTACATTAAAATAAATATCTTATTGTTGATTTTAATGTCATTATATAATAATTAATTTTATTAAAACAAATCTTGCTGCCTACTGAAAAGAACGTTAAAATAATAACAATTAACATTAAGTTGGTAGTAATATCTATAACATTATATTAAAGTAACCCTAAAAGATTAAACTATTTATTGGCACATGGCAACCCTTTTTTTAATATTTTGAGATTTTATTTTAATTTTAATTTTGTACATTTTTAATATGTTTATATTACTTATTGTGTCTAATTGTCATATGTTTATATAAATTTCGATACATTAATAATTTATTTTATGTAGATTTTGTGGTATTGATGTATTCATATCGTATTTTTTAGTGTATTATGTTTTAATTATAATATTGTATTTAAAATTGTTAAGTTTGATTGACATTACTCAATAACTTTCAATTTTCTGCTACTTGTGCATCATGTTTGTGTTGTTTTTCATGTAATAATTGTATTTAAGATATAATATAATTTAAAATTTTAACATGTCAATAATTTATTTTATGAAGATTTTTGCATATTATGTTGTGTTCGTGTTATTTTTATGTCATATTGTATAATCATATCCTGAATAAAATTGTTTGATTTAATTAACAATATCTAAATATACTCATAAATTTATATCACATATCATGGTTCTGTATTACTTTTTTACGTTAAGATTATATTAAATATATTATAAATTATATAAATTTTGACATGTAATAATTTGTTTTATATAAATTTTTATACATTGTATTCATACTATATCATATGATCATATTTATATTATAATATATTAAAATATAAAAAATTTTAAAATTTTAAAATTTTTTTATAAAATATTAATTTTTAAAATAATATAAAAATAAAAATATTATAAAATAACTAACAACAAATTATTAATATTATTATATTTTTAAAATATTAAAATATTTCCAACGAATCGGATTAAAATGAAAGCTAATATGAGATTTAAATTAAAAAAATTAATTAATTCTAGTGGTAATAATTAGAGTTGTCTAGGAGGAATGATTGGTTGACAACTTTTAAGGGCTTTGCATAAAGCTCTATTAAAGCCCGTTTCAAAAAAATTTATGTTTTCAAGGCAAAGTTAGATTCATTATTATTTAAAATGCGTTTAAAATAAAAAAAATTATATTAATATTTTATTAAATATATTATGCAATCAAAATTAAATAGAAAGAATTATTAAATATATTGATGCAAGATGATTTTATAGAGATAGTGATATAAAAGTTATCAATTGTGCATCAATATTATATATTGCAATATTATTTTAAATTTGTACATTAAATTTTAAGTATAGTTTCAATTTGATTGATCCATACTCATCGTATCAATTAATTTCAAATTCCTTTTCGTGATTATTTTTAATATTCAAAATTCAATCTAAAAATAATATATATTCATTAAGTCACGTTACTGAATAATAACTTGTTATGTTTTTTTATATTTATTTTAATTATTAAAAATTTAAAAAATTTTAATATTAAATATTTATAATATTTAAAATATATATTTACATATAGATATATTAATGGAGATATATTTTAGATTAATTTGTATCAATACCGAAATAAAAATTATATGAATGTTGATAAAATAATAACTTATTTAAGCAAGACTCAAAGATTATATTACTTAAATAGTTTTTAACCAATTCTCAACGTTTAAAAAAATTAAAAGCGATCAGGCTTAGATTTAAATATTTATATTTAAAATTTGATTCGAGTCAAACAAAATACTTGAATTGAGTGTAAATGCTTAGACTTAATCTATTAATAGATCTAGTGAGGGCTCAGAAGAACAATTTTTGAGGGATCATTTTATAAATTTACTTATTTAATTACTGTCCAATTTTCCTATATCTATTTCTTGAATTGTTTTGGGGCTGGAAAAAATAAAAAAGAAAACATGGAAAACATATAAACTTATCAAAAAGTTGAGTTTGAAAATTTTTTTTTTAATTTTGACTAATCTGATTTAAATTATTATTATTTATTAAAAATTATTTTATTTAAATATAATTATAAAAATAATTTTAATAATTTTAAATAATAAAATTATTTTATAAATCCACTAATCAAAACTTCGATAAAAAAAAATTTCGGCTCATTATTCCACCCAAACCATTGACATGTGTGGAGACAAAGTCTAAAATGTGGAGACAAAAGAAAAAGAAGGGGGTGTGAATGTGAATGAAACGGGGGGAATGAGATCCGTGGCTTTGTCGCACGTCATATTCTCAAAGATATGTTGAGATGCTGATTTTCAACCCCCCAAAACCTCTTTTTTATTTTATTTATTATTACTATATAATTTATTTATGTTTTGGATTCTTTTTTTTTTCTTTTTATTTTTCCTAGTAATTCTCTTCCTATCATTTTTTAGTTATTATTTTATTTATTTCCTCTCCAATCCCACACACATGAGAGAGAGAGAGAGAGAGAGAGAGAGAGAGAGTGAAAAGCAAACCCTATAATTTTTTTATTTGAAAGAAATCAAAAACACTATCAAATCACATGTTGAATGAAAGCCTTTGGTCTCCCACCATTTCCTTCCACCAATAATAATTAACATCCCAATATGTACGTTGACTAAGCTTTTTTATTCTATTAGATTACAGTTAAAAAAATTTAAATTTAAATTATTTTTAAATATAATAAAATATTTTAATAAATATTTTTTATTAATATATATTTATTATAATTAAATTTAAATAAAAATATTATTTTAATTAAAAATATTGATTCAAACTGAATTAATTCAAAATCTGTTTAGACTAGTACTCAATTATTGAACAAATCTAAGCTTAACCTAGTATTGAAAAAATTAAATTAGAAATGATAAATTGAGGTTTCATTTGGATGATTGGTTTGGATCGGATGAGATTGAAAATAAAAGTAACGGTGAAATTAATTACTATATTGATAAGATAAAGTACTATATTAGTGATATTAAAATTAGTTCTAAGATATGCGTTTGATGAGTTGAATTATATTGCAAAGAGAAAATAACTAATAAAAAATTAAATCAAAATATGTATACAATAAAAAAATTAGAAAGTATTACAATTATATTTATATTAAAAATAAATTAATAGAAAAAAAGAATTAAAGAAATAAATAATTTGTAAATTAAAAAATTGAATAAAATTAATAAGAAAATTGGAGGGGATGGAATGGAGATATCCTCCACTGAAACTATATACAAAGGTCTTTGGATCTCAAATTGAATTGATAAAAAAATAAAATTATAATGATAAAAAGAAATAAACTTTTAATTGGGTTTTAATATTTTTCATCAAATTTTTAAATAATGAGATTTAAAATTTAATTTTATTAATTTTATATTAACAAATTGGGATATATAAAATTAATTCAAAAGTTGAGTAATACGATAATAAATTTAGATACAAACTTTACCATTTATTTTGGAAAGAATACAAACTTACCATTAAATCAAATAAATTTTCCCTTTTTTTTTGTTTACATTCTTCTAGTCAACCAAAGTTATATAGATACCGAATAAAACCACTATAATTTAGAAAAATATCTTTGGGAAATCATATGAGCCGGTAGCTTAAGATCTACATTTATGATACAAAGAAGAAAGACAAAGCATGGGAAAAAATGATACTAAAAGAAAAAAAAAAGGGGTTAGTTTAATGTAGGTTATTGTCTAGAGAGAGACAGCAGCGTATCTGCAAAAAATCCAAAAAATTCGATTCAGTTTTACTTTAAAAAGCAATTGAGGAAAGTTGGAAACATTGAAAAGTGCATAATACTATTACTTCAACATAAATAAATTAAATTAATACAAAAATTAAAAAAAAAAGGGGAAACACACTGCAGAGATCAAAGGACGACCATGGAAAGTTTTGGTACTAAATATTATATTTTTTAACTATATTATTCAATGTACTATACCTGAATACCATTTAAAATGACCCCATTTTCTCACTCCAAATATCTTTTACTTCCCTTCTTTCTTTTTAAAATTTTTTTTTGGTCTTTGCTTTGTTGTGCTTTGCTGTGAGTGTTTGGTGGTCAATCTGCAGAGTTTGATTTTAATATAGAAGAAAAACAGTGAACGTGCTCTAGTTTTGTCTTTGTTGTTTTAAAACTAAAACAAATCACTTTCACGCTTTGGAAGAGAACATGATTAGCGTTGTTTCTCTATGAAATCCCATTTTTTTACATGGCAAGCCTTTTTTTTTTTTTTCTCTTGGTAGAGAGATATGATGAGATATCTTTGGAATTTGAGCTGTTTTGCATCTTTTGAGAGCCATGCTTATTTCTGAGAATTGAAAAAAGTTTTTTTTTTTGAATTCTGGGTCTCTTTCTTATCTTCGGTCGTTGTATTCTGAAAATTAATTCTTTTTTGGCCATTTATTTGTTTCAAGCTGGTATTTTTTTTTCAAACTTTTTGGTCCTTGAATCACGCAAAACAATGAATAACTTGGAGTTTTAGCTTAGCAAAGTACCCTTTTCTTTATGTTTCAGAAAAACGGTATTTGTTGAAATTGCCAGTACTTGAAAAAAAGGTTGCCTTATTTATTATTGAATACATGTTTTCTTGGGGGCTTTTTCAAGCTCAGATATGAAGTGGGGTATCAAACAAAGAAGAAGAAAATCAAGTTGAGAGATAGCAGCCTTGTGATTTTTAGTGATGGGTCTTAAGTTGCAGCACAGCCACCGCCACTCAGTGGCTGGCAAAGTGAATGAACAAATGGGGACCAAAAGAGGGTACACATTTATTCAGGCTAACCGGGCTTGGTTACCAAAATTCCTGTTGCTTTGGGTAATGGTGATGGCTTTTCTGAGCACTTGGATCTACAAGAAAATGGATGCTGACAACAAAGTAAGGAGGATGGAAGTGCTGAGTAGCATGTGTGATGAGAGGGCAAGGATGTTGCAGGATCAGTTCAGCGTTAGTGTTAACCACGTTCATGCCCTGGCCATTCTTGTCTCCACTTTTCATTACTACAAGAATCCATCTGCTATTGATCAGGTTGAGCTTCTTGTTCATGAAATTTGATATTGTTTTCCTCTTTGTCGGTGGAATTCGGAAATTTAGAACTTTCAATTTAAGTTAAAGTTCCACATTTGTTAGAAAAAATAGACTTTGTAAAGCTTAGTCTGGTTGATCTCATATTTTCTTGGAAATCCTAATTTTTACAAAATCAAAATGGCATCTTAGATTATTGCTATTTCTGATTATGCACTTTGGGCCGTTCTTTTTTTTTTTTTTTGTTTTCAATAAATGCAGGAGACTTTTGCTGAGTACACTGCCAGAACTTCTTTTGAGAGGCCATTGCTTAGTGGGGTGGCCTATGCAGAAAGAGTAATACATTCAGAGAGGGAGAAATTTGAGAGGCAACATGGCTGGACCATAAAGACAATGCAGAGGGAACCTTCTCCTATTCGAGACGAATATGCTCCTGTGATACTCTCTCAAGAAACTGTTTCTTACATCGAATCGCTCGACATGATGTCAGGCGAGGTATGCCATTTGCTATCTACAATCTGCTTATAGTTTTTAAGCTTTACCTTCAGTCTGATATCATGTTGCATTGTGCAGGAAGACCGAGAAAACATCTTAAGGGCTAGGGCTACTGGGAAAGCTGTCCTAACTAGTCCCTTCCGGCTACTGGGTTCTCATCATCTTGGTGTTGTGTTGACGTTCCCCGTTTACAAATCCAAGCTCCCATCAAGGCCGACTGTCGAAGAGCGCATTGAAGCGACTGCAGGGTAAGTCATAGTGTCTTACAGCTTGTCTTTCTACTTGGAAATGCAGAGGTTTTTTTTTTTTTTGAAACACATTTGTGCTTGGTCTTGTTTGTAAGCTTTTGCCAACTAGAGTTAGCGAATATGTTTCACATAGTTTTTAAATTTTTCGGTCAAATTTGAAAAGCAACACAAGATAATTTGAGAGTGTTTATGATGAGGAAGTTTTCAGTCTATTGCAACTGCAGTTTTATTAGAATGCACACTTAAAATTAAAAAAATGGTTTAGATTTTTTTTTCCATGTAATTTCTGCTGATGGAGTTAGTTATTTGAGGGTAGATAAGTTAAGCAGAAAATTTACTGTTCTTCATTTAGTAGACAATCCGAAATCATCTCCTTTTCCCCTATCAGAGTCTGGACTCTGGAGAGCACGACCATTGACACCAGAATGGTCCAAAGGGACTCCTTTTACCACCTCAACATATTTCTAGGTTACTTATTGCTTTAAGACCTTATTGTGGTTATGCTGACATCATCTTTTTTGCTCCCCACTGCTGAAACAATCGCTGTTTCATTGTGATTATTACCAGCAATGTGGTGCTGCGTGACTTGATACTGTTGCTGGCACTTCCATTGGTGTCATCATAAGCACCTTTAACACCCTTAAATCACTTGTACCTGGCATTAGACATTTTTATTTTCTCCATGAATTTGAGTTTCGGTCTTGGGTGTGAGTGTCAAATATGAGTGTGTTTGACACGGGTTCAATTTTTTCTGAGTTTTTCCATGAATATGGGAAGTCCTTTCAGAGTCATATACTCGTACCTGTGTCTCGATATTTGTCAGACACGAGTACTTCAAGAAAAAAAGAAGACTCAGAGCAACACAGAATCCTAGCAATGATTTTTTTAGATACTGGTTTTTTTTTCCTGGCTAACTAGGCTTCCAGTTATCATGTGGCTTGAAAAAGCTGGCACAATCTGTGTGTCAAAAAAAAAATTGGCTAATTACTTCAATTAGTGCATTTCTTTATTTGTGTATTGTGGATTTTCTTATATATAAAAAAACTTCTAAATGAACACAGATACCTTGGTGGAGCCTTCGATGTGGAGTCTCTTGTGGAGAATCTACTTGGGCAACTTGCTGGAAATCAGGCGATTCTAGTGAACGTGTACGATATTACTAACTCTTCCGATCACCTGATCATGTATGGTCACCAAAATCAAGATGGTGACTTGGCTCTGTTCCATGAAAGCAAGCTTGATTTTGGAGATCCATTCAGGAAGCATCTAATGATATGTAGGTAAGTGCATCAGTGGCTACTTATTCACACGGTTCTTGGAATGATAGCAGTTGTTTTTTGCTAGTACTTACTAGTTGGCGTTTTTGAGCAGATATCAACAAAAGGCACTGACATCGTGGACGGAGCTGACCACCGCATTCTTATTCTTTGTGATCTGTTTATTAGTCGGCTATATCTTATATGGTGCGGCAATACACATTGTTAAAGTGGAAGATGATTTCCATGAAATGCAAGAATTGATGGTTCGAGCAGAAGCTGCTGATGTTGCCAAATCACAGGTATGCTTTTCAAGATATATCTATCAAGACATTGTTAAGTACCCATTTCCAAGATAAAACTAATTATGATGTGTTGTTGATGCAGTTTCTGGCAACAGTTTCTCATGAAATTAGGACCCCCATGAATGGTATCCTTGGTATGTTCCAGATCCCTTCTTAAAAGTTTTTCTCTGTGAAATATACGTTGAATGACATGAACAGATTTAATCAGCAATATTCTGCTGATGTTTTGAATGGTTGCAGGGATGCTTGCCTTGCTTTTGGATACGGATTTAAGTTCAACCCAAAGGGATTATGCTCAGACTGCTCAAGTCTGTGGAAAGGCACTGATAACATTGATAAACGAGGTGCTTGACCGGGCAAAAATTGAAGCTGGAAAGTTGGAGATGGAAACTGTTCCCTTCGACCTTCGGTCTATCCTAGATGATGTGCTCTCTTTATTTTCTGAGAAGTCCAGAAACAAAGGTGTCGAGGTAAGTCTTGATAAAAATTCATAGAAACCTGAGTGCTTAAGTTTTTAGACTATAGGCTTATAGGGGATGCTAATGACCCGAAAAGGAAAAACTTTATGGTTTATAATGCTTGAACTAACTTGATGCCTTCTTTTCTCCTTTCTCCATTTTGATGGGTTCTTGACATCGATAAATGGTGATGTTCCTGACGCATACAATGACTCAAATATGATGTAATTGTTTGGTAAGTGAAGTTGGCCGTCTTTGTTTCCGATAAAGTTCCAGAAATGGTTATGGGGGATCCAGGGAGATTCAGACAGATAATTACAAATCTTGTCGGGAACTCTGTTAAAGTAAGTGGGTTGCTCAATCTCCACTCTTTTTGGCACTCATTTAGGCAGTATATGTTAATTTTCTTCATACCCCATTTCTTGGATTTTTATCTATCTCTTTTAATAAGTTGGTAGTTATTTAAATTGTTTGTTTGACAGTTTACGGAACGTGGACACATATTTGTTAAAGTTCATCTAGCGGAAAACTCGAAGCCGATGGTAGATGCAAAAGCTGAAACATGTTCGAATGGAGGGTCAGAAGAAGCTGTGCTGATATCAGGTGCACGCCAGTTTAAAACCTTGAGTGGTTATGAAGCAGCTGATGATCAGAACAGTTGGGATTCCTTCAAGCATTTAGTTGCCGATGAAGAATCACGATGTGATGCCTCGATAAATGTGAAAGCAGCTTGTGAAACTTCTCAGAGTGTCACTTTGATGGTATCTGTGGAAGATACCGGCATTGGGATCCCTTTAATTGCCCAAGATAGGGTTTTCATGCCATTTATGCAGGCAGATAGCTCGACCTCTAGACATTATGGTGGGACTGGTATAGGCTTGAGCATTACTAAGTGTTTGGTTGAATTAATGGGTGGTCGCATAAGCTTCGTTAGCCGGCCACAAGTTGGAAGCACATTCTCATTCACCGCGGTTTTTGGGAGATGTAAAAAAGTTTCATTTAGTAATACAAAAAAATCCAATGCCGAAGATCTTCCATCTGGTTTCAGAGGATTGAAAGCAATAGTAGTTGATGGAAAACCGGTTAGAGCTGCCGTAACCAGATACTACTTGAAGAGGCTTGGCATACTGGTTGAAGTTGCAAGTAGTGTCAAGATAGTGGCTTCTGCATTTGGGAAAAACGGCTTTTCATCCGGGTAAGTTGAATTTTCTGTTTAGAATTATTATTATTTGGGAGATAATTAGTAAAATACAGCGAAATTATCTAATGTTTAACTTTGTAGAATTACTTTATTGAATATTGCAGAAGCAAAATCCAGCCGGATATAATTCTTGTTGAGAAGGATTCATGGCTTTCCGGCGAGGATGGTGGTTTGAGCTTACGAATGTTGGACTGGAAACAGAATGGACATGTCTTAACGTTGCCCAAATTGATTCTTGTCGCGACAAATATTACAAATGCTGAACTCGAGAAAGCAAAGGCTGCAGGTTTTGCGGATACTACGATTATGAAACCTATGAGGGCAAGTATGGTGGCTGCATGTCTTCAACAGGTGCTGGGGATGGGGAAGAAGAGACAGGCCGGAAAAGGCATGGAGAATGGATCTCCGGTCCTTCGGAGTCTACTTTGCGGAAAGAAAATATTAGTAGTTGACGACAATATGGTAAATCGTAGAGTTGCTGCCGGTGCATTGAAGAAGTTTGGAGCTACCGTAGAATGTGCTGAAAGTGGAAAAGCTGCACTAAAATTGCTTCAGCTTCCGCACTGTTTCGATGCTTGCTTCATGGACATTCAGATGCCGGAAATGGACGGGTACGTCATTATGCATTATGGAAATGCTGCCCATAGTTCATGTCCGAGTACTCGTTTTCCATCAGATAATCCTCGTTTACATCTGAGACACATAAATATGAATATCATGAACTTTTATTTCAGGTTTGAGGCAACTCGTCGGATTCGAATGATGGAGAGTCAGGCAAATGAACAGATGAATGGAGGCATAGACGAAGGGTCTGGCAGGAAGGGTGAGTGGCATGTGCCAATATTAGCCATGACAGCCGACGTAATTCATGCCACCTATGATGAATGCCTGAAATGTGGGATGGATGGATATGTCTCAAAGCCCTTTGAAGAGGAAAATCTCTACCAGGCTGTTGCCAAGTTCTTCAAAGCGAAACCCATCTCGGACTCATAGCGAAATGCCGGGCGACAGCTTGCACCGTGACAAAAACAAAACTGAGAAGTACAGACCAGCCAGTTGGACTTCCATCAAAATTTTCCTCATCCTTCTGGTGCATTTTGGTTTTCGAACACTGCATAACTTGCTCGGACTTCGGAGTATTCTTGATTGAATCGGAAAAAAAAAAAAAGAATGCATGTTCTTGGTAAGCATTTTTAACCCCAACTTCAGATTTAACTATTGGTTAGAATTTGAGTATTTATATACTACCACAGGAACTCCATATCCCCATCGGTTTGTATAGATGTTTACAAGTGGTTGGAATTCAAAGGTGTAAATCTCATTCTCTCTCTAGACTCTTTGAGACAACCTTCGTTTGGAAAAATGAGTCCTTCTGCCATGATTTTTATAAATTTTGTTGTAAAAACTTTATTATTGAGTTTTCAAATCTCAGCAAATAGAGTTAGCTACAGGTAGAAGTGTACGTACGAATATGAAGTTTAACTCAGTTGGTTCATGTAATTATTTTAAATTCGAAATTAATTCAATTAATTCATGTAATTATTTTAAAAAATATGGTATTTAACAAGGCAGGGGTTTGAGTTGTAGTATTCGCAGCCCTCTTATCCTCGAGTTGCGATCTTTTTTTTTTATAAAAAATAAAGCTAATATTCATTCTGAAATTCCTAGAGTTATAGTTGGCAATTTAAAAGCTAAAAGCTTATGAAAAATTGCTAAGGAGTGAATGCTTTATTTGTGTTCTTATAATGTTATTCATGATGAACAGAAAGAACAAATAAAATAATTTATGTTAATTTCATAAATGTTGATAATTAAATCCACCCACGTTATAAAACATTAATTCCCCACAAGTTGTTGGAAAATGTTTCCATATTTTTAATAATTTAGCTAATGAATGTTCTTAATATTAACTGTATATATAATAATATCCTCACATGATACATTAAAGATGATAAATGAAATCAATTATTGCATTAATATAATGTCATTATTATAAACAATCTATATAAATAAAAAAAATAAAAAGGTTACTTAAGAATTATCATTAACAAAATTCAATTTCTAAATGCAATTTAGGTTTCAACAAATATTTTTCAAGTTTTTGTTGGTAGAAAACTGTTGCCTAGTTTCCGTGAGAGTGAATAATGATTTTTTTTTTTTTTTAAAAAACCTAGAGCTTATTTTAACTGATTCGTATAATCAGTTGACATCTATTAGATTTAAAATTTGAATCTCAACGTCCGCAATCCTTCTTTTATTAATAGGTTACAGCTCTTTTATACAAAAATACTTTTTACACAAAATATATGACTCGTTTCAATTTTTTTTTCTTAATTGAGATAACAATCATTTATTGGTATAATCTTAATAATATAAATTAATTATGAATTGATGAAGTTGCTTTTTTAGTTATCCAATAATTATATTTCATATTTTAAAAAATACATATGATTGGAAAAAAGAAAAAAAAAAGAAAAAAAGGTAGAGCAAATAACATACTTCTTTAATAATTTTAAGTTAAATAAAATGAAAATCTTTCTATTCTTTTTATTACCAAAAAAGAAATAAAAAACCTTAGTTTTTACTTACTTAAATGAGCAATGTTGATAAACAAAATTTTGAGTTATATATCCCATGCAATTACCATTTTTAGAGCCTAATCTCTAATTCCATTTTTTTACATTTAATCATTTCCTAGATAATAAGCTTAGATTAAAAAAATATATATGTGAAAATTTTGGTATATCTAATACAACCCAATTATATTTATCATTTCAATTTGCCAAACATATATATATTTATCATAAATTGAGTTGTGTCAAGTTTGAACCCCATATTAATATATATATATATATATATATATATATATATGCATATAAAGTCAGTATAAGTTCGATTAAATCTACAATATAAGAAAAAAAATTTAGGTCAAGCCCAACACGATATGAAAACATTATTCAAACCCGAACATGTCAATCCAAATTTATATACAAAATGATCAATCCTTTTTAAAAATTAATATTACTAATAATAAAACAAGTTAGATAAGGTTAGGATTATATAAAAAATATAATATTTTAAGCTTCATTTATTTTTAAATGAGCTTCGATTTGTTATTTAAATTTATTTTTTCAAACATAATATTTTCATCAATATCATCATGAATATCGGATGAGTCTTTCAAATTTAAACAAATAATTCGTACTTGGACAAATTTAAACCCAACCAACTTTTCCTTTGTCTCATCCTACATATAAAGTAACCAAATTTAAAAGTATTAATGGCATACCTAAATCTAACAAGATAGTAAACAAAATGATTGAAGGTTAGTTATGATTTAAATAGAAATTTAAGATTTGAAGTCATAATGTTTCCTCTTATACCAAAAAAGTTTTGCTCTAATTATTGGTAAAGTAATTTCTTTTTTTTTTCAAAAAATAAAAATTACAGATAATACTCTAATGTAATTATCATTTAGACCATATCTCCTTACACATTCGTCCTATTTGAATTATAATTATTAAATTAAAAAAAAAAAAACTAAAGCAAACCTCTAGTATGGTGATTGTACTTTTTCATCGATGAAGCAACGACTTCGATTAGAAAATTTTAAAATTTTTTATATATGTTAATTTAATTTTTTTATTATATTATTAATATTAATTTTTATTTAAATAATTAAAAAAATATTTATTATTAAATAATTATTTAAATCAAATTAATTTAAATCATAAAAATTTTATTCAAATTTCGAATCCTACAAATCGAACTTGTCAAGCTGTATGAGTATTTTGACCCTTAAACACGTCATGTTTACTTATTAATTTATTTAATTCTACTAAATTGATATTTTTAAGTGGTGCCTGAGTTATGAAGAGAAAAAAGAAAATAATGGGAAAGAAATCAATCTAAAAATTAAAATTCTATTTTGTGCAATGAAAATTTAAAGAGTTTTTAAAGAAAGGTAGGACCCAATTTGCATGTGCAAACTATTTTCCCAATCATTTCTCCCAACCAAACACTCACCTAACAAAAGCAACTCACTCTACGGTCTTACTTCCAAAAAAAATATATATATATATGAAAAGAAAAAGAATAACTGAGTGTAAAAATTTGAAAAGTTGATTTTTTTTTTTTTTTAATTCCTCTGCTCCTTTGTACCCGCCGTTTCCCTCTCTCAATCACGTCTCTTTCTTTGAAGTCTTAACATCTTTCATTTTGAATTTAGTTGATCATATCATCAATGCTTCCATAAACCCTGGAAGAAAACCATTTAGCCAAAAGTAACATAAAGTTTGCAACTTTCCTTTCAAATTCCTTCAATTCTCTGTCAATTTTCCCAAGAAAAATTGAAAAGAAGAACAATGGAGAAACCCCATTTTTTGGGTTGTTTTATTTGTCAGTTTCTTTCGGTCCTTTGCTTCTTCACTTTAGGGGTCTCTTCTCAATCCAGCCCTGATTCTTCAGTCATGGAAAAACTAAAAACAAGCCTAAAGATTCCAACTTCCCTTGACTGGTCTGACCCTGACCCTTGTCAATGGGCTAATGTTGGCTGTGAAGAGAACAGGATCACCAGGATCCAAATACCACGCAAAAATATTGGTGGAACCCTTCCTCCTGATCTCAAGAACCTGTCTCAGCTTGTTATCTTTGAAGTCATGAACAATCAAATCAGTGGACCAATCCCAAGCCTTGCTGGTCTAAGCCAGTTGGGAGAAGCTAATTTTCACAACAACAATTTTTCGTCTTTCCCTTCAGATTTCTTTACTGGCTTAAGTTCACTGACATCTGTTTATCTTGA
The DNA here is from genome assembly GCA_038381775.1 of Adansonia rubrostipa. Taxonomy (NCBI): domain Eukaryota; kingdom Viridiplantae; phylum Streptophyta; class Magnoliopsida; order Malvales; family Malvaceae; genus Adansonia; species Adansonia rubrostipa. The sequence goes on along the minus strand of JBBYHM010000010.1, from coordinate 375,955 downwards.
CAACAACCCTTTCGAGCCTTGGGAGATTCCAGAGAGCTTAAAGGAAGCGACTTCTTTGAAAACTTTCTCTGCCAACAAGGCTAATATTAAAGGGAGATTTCCAGGTTTGTTTGACCCTGGTACTTTTCCATCCTTGACAGAACTGCATTTGGCAATGAACAATCTTGAAGGAGAGTTGCCTGCCGGGTTTTCGGGTTCTATGATTCAGTCTTTGTGGGTTAACGGGCAGAGTTTGAATGGGACAATTGAAGTGATACAAAACATGTCTTCTCTGACTGAGGTATGGTTGCACGATAACCGGTTTTCAGGTCCCTTACCTGACTTTTCAATGTTAACTCAGTTGAGGAATTTGAGTTTGAGAGATAATCAGTTCACTGGTGTTGTTCCTTTGTCTTTGGTTAACTCAAAGTCACTTTTTATTGTGAATTTGACTAATAACGAACTTCAAGGGCCAATGCCTAAATTTGCGGATAATGTAATTGTGGATATGAAGACTGGTAGTAATAGCTTTTGCTTGGATGATCCTGGTGTTGCTTGCGATGACCGTGTTAATATATTGTTATCTATCATCGAAGCTGTTGGTTACCCTGAGAATTTTGCTGATGAATGGAAAGGGAATGATCCTTGTAATAATTGGCTTGGTATCGTATGTGCTCAAGGAAACATTGTGTCTGTTCTTTTTCCGAAGAAGGGGCTTACTGGTACAATCTCTAGCAATTTTGCGAAGCTTACTTCGTTGATAACTTTGGACCTTTCAGGTAATAATCTTACTGGCACAATACCAACAAAGCTAACTACATTGCCAAAGCTCACACGATTAGATATTTCGAACAATAGGCTCTATGGTAAAATACCGTCTTTTAGGCAAAATGTTGCTGTAATTACTGTTGGTAATCCCGATATTGGAAAAGATAGGGTTCCTACACCAGAAGGCCGGTCCCCTGTTGGTGGGAGTGTTGGTAGTTCTTCTGGGAATGGTGAAAAGAAATCCAATACAGGGACAGTTGTGGGTTCTGTAATTGGTGTGGTTGGTGGCTTGGGTCTTCTTGTTCTGGGTATCTGTTTGTATGCTAGACAAGGAAAGCAGACCAGTAAGGTACAGAGTCCAACTACCATAGTCATACATCCGCATCATTCTGGCAACCAAGATGGAGTTAAGATCACTGTTGGTGAATCGAGTGTCACTGGTGGAAGTGAAACTTTCAGCTACACAAGCAGTGGACCTACGGATGTTCATATGGTTGAGGCTGGTAGCATGGTAATCTCACTTCAAGTTTTGAAGAATGTAACGAATAATTTCAGTGAGGAAAATGTACTAGGAAGAGGCGGTTTCGGTACAGTTTACAAAGGGAAATTGCATGATGGGACAAAGATTGCAGTGAAAAGGATGGACTCTGGTGTTTGGAGCGCAAAGGGTTTGGCTGAATTTAAGTCTGAGATTGCGGTTCTTACTAAGGTTCGTCACCGCCATTTAGTCGCACTTCTTGGATATTGCTTGGATGGAAATGAGAGGCTTCTTATTTATGAATACATGCCTCAAGGGACCCTTAGTAGGCACCTATTCAACTGGAAGGATGAAGGCTTGAAACCACTCGAATGGACTAGACGACTTACAATTGCCTTAGATGTGGCCCGAGGTGTTGAGTATCTACATAGTCTGGCGCAACAGAGTTTCATTCATCGAGATCTTAAGCCATCTAATATTCTTCTTGGAGATGATATGCGTGCCAAAGTTGCAGATTTTGGCTTGGTTCGTCTAGTACCTGTGGATGGTAAACTGTCAGTCGAAACAAGACTTGCAGGAACATTTGGGTATTTGGCACCTGAATATGCAGGTCATTAGTTTAGTTTTTCTTCATTTTCTGATTATAAATGCCTGCACATTTTGCCTTTTTCCCTTTGATTCTTGGAAATGCCTTTACTTTGTTTTGCATTCGTGGAGGCTTCCGATTTATGGGTGAAAGCATATATGAAATAGAGTATTCGTACCGATTTATTAGACAATGGTGTAGTTCCATAGGGAAATACTTTAAGTTCCTTCACAAGGTTCCGGTAAATATGTTCTCTGTTCAGAAGTTTTAGGTGAAGGAATTACGTTATAAGCAGTTTGAGACACTTCTGAGCAGCTCGTAGATGGCATTTGTCTATTATCGAGTCACTGGAGTGGTTCTTCGTTTTGTAAGTAACTAAGAAAAGCATTTTCTTTATATTGGTTACGTGTAGAACGTCCTTTATGCTGGATCAATACTGTCACTGGAATTTTTGTTCATTAAAATTATGTGTCCATTTGCCTTATTTCACCTATGCATGCATATTTTAAATTTTCTGGCATTAGACCTGACATTGCTCACATCTTGGCAGTTACCGGACGAGTGACCACAAAGGTGGACGTATTTAGCTTTGGTGTGATCCTCATGGAATTAATCTCAGGCCGTAAAGCGCTTGATGAAACTCAGCCTGCTGAGAGTTTGCACCTTGTGACATGGTTCCGTAGGTTGTACACAAACAAGGACACATTCCGAAAGGCCATTGACAAAACCATTCAGCTTGACGAGGAAACACTTGCCAGTATTCGCACAGTGTCTGAACTGGCTGGCCATTGCTGTGCGAGGGAGCCCTACCAGAGGCCGGATATGTGTCACGTGGTCAATGTGCTGTCATCACTAGCAGAGCTCTGGAGACCGGCAGATCCTGATTCTGATGACATTTATGGCATCGACCTTGAACTGACTTTACCACAAGCGTTGAAAAAGTGGCAAGAATTTGCATATAGCAATTTGAATGACTCTTCATCGTATCCGGTCAGTACAGACACTACGCGGACCAGTATACCATGCCGGCCATCTGGGTTTGCGGATTCATTTACATCAGCAGATGCTCGATGAAAGGGATAAAAGAACAAGGCAAGTTCTAGTGTGTCAATTGATGGTTCGGAGACATTTGGATTTGTTCATTTCTCTCATTTTAAGGTGTGCTCTCTTCTGCTATATTTTGTTTTCGAGCCGATTTCTTTCTCCCCATTTTTTATCTCTGTTGTCTGAACAGTTTAAATCTATCTGATTTCTTGTAGAAGTTTTCGACATGCATACCAGAAAAAGGGCCGATCTTAAATGTCTATACCTTTCGGGGTTTTTTCCCCCTATAGTTCAATTTTTGTTTGTCGAAGAACGGATCTAATAGTTTGTATTCTTTTATCATAGATAGATCATAAATCATAAGCGTTTTTTTTTTCTTCTATTGTTACACTGTCTTTTGAACTCTCAATACCTATGTTTTTCTGTCACTTACATTTTTCTCTAAGTATCCGTGTTTAACACGGGATATGATCTTCAAAATATATTGAAAAAAACTTAAAGATTAAGTACAGGAGGTGGTAATAGCTGTTAACCTGGATTTTTGTAAGGCAGAAAAATTTGTTGGAGTTTTACCTATGAGGGCATTCTAATATTTATATCAGTGTTTTAGAGGAGGAGAATAAGGAAGCCTACTGCGAGAATAGGCACTTGACAATATTTGATATGATTATATGAATATGACATGTATAAAGTAAAAAAACACGACACGACACGATACGAATAAATTCTCAAAATCTATCTAATATAAATTATAAATATATCTAAATTGATATAGATGTAAAAAATCTTAAATATGATTATGATATAATAAAATATATAAATATGATACGAAAACACTTTATCTTGGATCAGCACTTATATTTATACTTATTCGGGGCTTCAGGCAACTTGGTGGGGCGTGACATGCTGTCCGTTCATTAGGGTTTGATAGTCGTAGTATGGACTCCTAATTCCCAGTAGATGGAGCTTCAAATAACCTTTGAAGGGTTAAGCGAATTCTATGGTGTTGGCTTGGTTGTTGGGCCTCTTGGCTTGAGATGAGCCCGTAAGCATGGATTGAACTCTGGGTCTCGTGGACCTAACAACTTTTTTTTTTCCGCAACATTGATCAAAACTTCGATAACGAATGTTTTTTAGAATACTCATTAAAATTAATTAATATATTATTTTTATAATAATATTATTATATTAAATAAAATAATTGATAATACTTTCATTACTTTTTAATATAAGTGATTCTTAATTTGATGAGCATCAGTTGTATTGTCTTTAGACCTCTGCATATTAGGTCAAAAGGTGATAAAAGATTTTCTTAATTCGAGTTATTTGAAGTATCATTTTATTTATAAAAAATATAAAATATTTTAAATATTCCATTATATTTCTTTCCCCTCCTTCGCCCTTTCGGCGCCGATTCTCGAGAAGATAAAGCGATCCTGTTTTCTTCCCACCGTTTTCTAAAGCACTGACGTAAACTTTTCATTTGTTTCATTTGCTTTGTCAAATTCAACTAACACCTTCACTCCTACGCTACAAATGAGTATAAGACTTCTAATAAAATAATATATTGAATCAAAAATATATTATTATAAAAATTTATTTAATAATAAATAATAAATTTTATGTTTTAAATTATTGTACATTTACATTATTATTTTTCATTTATTAAGATACATGAATAACTTATAGATGAAAGACATTGAATAAAGTCAATGATTAATATTTGAAAAAAAATTATAAATAATTATTTAATATATTGATAATAAATAATTTTTATAAAAAAAAATAAATAAAATTAACTAATATTATTGCAGGATTATTGGGTGACCAGACCGACCGCTAAGAGTCAGTCAGTCAGACTGCCGACTATTTTTTTTTTGGTAGCGTCAAAGGTTTGAACTTTTGATTCATACTGTAAAATCTGCACCGATAATTCCGTCGTGTTGGACACTAATAGTGGTCCCCTTTTACGAGTTCAAAATTTTGGATTCATCAAATTCAACGGTCAACAATCATGCTTTTTCAAATTTAATATATATTTCTTCTTTTAAGGTCTTTTTGAACAATCATGAAATCCTCATGATATAAATATGCTTTAATCGAAAACAAAATATCGAAAAGAAAAAGAAGGAAACAAATATAATTTTTCATTGATGATTTCCTCCTGGAGAAGACGAGCAGCTGGGGGGCGTGCTGGGAAGTTGGAGCTAAAGCAGGAAGGGAATGAAAATGAGGCGATGGAGCTGACTTTACCGAGAGATTTCAGGTGCCCCATATCGCTAGAGTTGATGAAGGATCCCGTCACGATTTCTACGGGGATAACTTATGATCGGGAGAATATTGAGAAGTGGATTGAGGCCGGCAATTTGACTTGTCCTCTTACGAGTCAGGTTTTGACGAGCCTTGAACCCATCCCGAATCACGTTACAAGGAAGAGGATTCAAGATTGGTGCGTTGAGAACCGTGGCTATGGGATCGAGAGAATCCCCACGCCACGAGTCCCGGTTAGTTCGATGGAGGTTTCGGAGATTCTTTCTGAAATCGACGTGGCTTGTAAGAAACAACATGGAGAAAGGTGTCGAGATTTGGTTGCCAAGGTCAAGTCGTTGGCCAAAGAGAGTGAACGTAACAAGCGGTGCATAGTGGCTAGCGGAGCAGCCAGCGTTTTGTCAGAAGCTTACGAAGCGTTTTCCATGGCGACTTTTGATGAAAATGTTGCAGTTCTGGAAGAGATATTGTCAACTTTGACATTAATGTTCCCTCTTGATGATCATGGAGAGGCCAAGGGTTTCATAGGATCAGTTTCAGCTATGCATTGCTTGATATGGTTTTTAAACAGTGGCGATTTATCCAGGCGAAGAAATGCAGTTTTGGCCTTAGAGGAGCTTGTTGTTTCATCATCAGATCAAAGCAAAATGATTCAGTTATCAGAGATGGAAGGTGCCATTGAAGCATTGTTTAAGCTGATTAAGGACTCGATTTGCCCTACAGCTACAAAAGCTTCTTTAACTGTAATTTACCAAATGATCACGTCATCATCTTCAACAAATGAGAACTTGCAAGTAGCAAATAAACTTGTAAATTTAGGATTAATATCATTGTTGCTAGAAACAATAGTGGACGCTGAAAGAGGCATATGCGAGAAAGCCTTAGGTGTTCTTGATGGGATGATCTGCAACAGTGATGAAGTTCTAGAAATGGCCTGCAACAATGCCTTAACCATGCCGGTTTTGGTTAAGAAAATCCTCGGAGTGTCAAACATGGCGACTGAGTTCTCAGTCTCCATTTTGTGGAAGCTTTGCAAGAACGACCATCGTAAAAGGGAGGAAGAAGAAGACGGAGGGATCCGCAGCCCGCCGTTCGTTGAAGCTCTTGAAGTGGGTGTTTTTCAGAAGCTGTTGCTGGTTTTGCAGCTCGGATGCGTTGATCAAAAGACAAAAGAAAAAGTTTCGGAGTTGTTGAAACTGTTGAATCTTCACAGGAACAAAACAGAATGTGTTGATCCGATGGATCATTTCAAGGATCTGAAAAGGTCTTTTTGATAGTAATAAGCAAAAAAAAACCAAGTCAGAGATAAGATCAATAGGGAAGAAATTTTGGTTACAATTTAAGACTTACGTTCCAAAGTATAAAATCTATACTCGGATTCAACGTGTGAATATTGAATATAAATATATGTTTAATATAAATATATTTAATTTTTTAAAATTTTTTTATAATTTTAAAAAAATTTTAAAAGATCATATTAATCTTCGTAATTATGTCTAAAAATATATGAATATGAATATCAACACGAATAAGATTCAAAGCAACTTAATATGAAAGGGAAAAAAGTATACAGTTAACACAAAAATTCCATTACCATATTGAATTCGGTAAAAGATTTGTACTTGTTTGCTGAAAAATTGAAGACATGTCCTTGTCAAACCAGTGGGGTCAATACATGGTCCAGCTCCAGCCCCTAGAGCCTGCCTCTGGAAACTGGAATCATAATACTGGATTACAATTTTCTTTTAAAAAAATTCAGGTTAATATTTTATGTTTTGCTTCTTTTAGGAGAATTTGACGTTTTTAACTTATTTTCTAGTTTAATTAAATTTTTCTCTTTTTTAAAAAAGAAATTATTCTTTGAATTAAAAATGAAAAAGCTTTCAGATTTAAATTCTAAATATATTTCATATTATCTTTTAATAATAATTACATGAATAAGCATATTCAATTTTCAATAGTATTTTTGTATTTCATATTATTTGATTTTGATTATTATTTAATAAATTTAAATATATTTTTTATATTTTTTGTAAAAGTTAAATGAATCTGTCATTCCGGTTGTTGGCAGGCAAACACCCCTTCTTACAAATTAGAGTTGCCTATGGACCAATCCAACCGAATCTGGATAAATTTTTTTTGAAAATTTCAAACCGCGGTTCAACTGTGGACAAGTTTGAACCTCCAAAACCTTCCAAAATCTTTTAGGGAAGGTGAAGGGGGAATTTGGGTTTGTCCAAAAAATATCATATGAAATAAACCTTCCTCCCACTACAATCCATGTAAATCTACATGTTTGTAAGAAATGACATGTAAATGAATCTTGCACAAAATCTGCCTCCATCTATGGTCATATGATATTAAAATGATGCCATGGTGGCTGATCTCCAAGATTTCTTATTTCTTCTAGAACAAGCAAACTGATAAGAAACATAAATGATAATCCAAAAAACATAGGATAATCTGGAATATGATATCTTGCAAGAAGAGGAAATGCTTTCAGAAAACGAAATGGAGAAAGGATCTAGGGTAATGCCATGGCGATTTTATTGGCCTATATGCTGACAATGCGACATTTACCGATTGTAAGTATTTTGGTGCAGAACAAGACCTCTAATTCTGCGATTCAGCCGCCTCCTTTCTCTCTATCATTTTGATGAAATTACGAACAATTGTTTTTCCTTCGGAGGTTATGATGCTCTCTGGATGGAATTGAACACCCTACAGTTTTCAATCAATTAGCACATGAAAGTAAAGTTCAATTAGTGAGCCTAAGCTTAAAGTAAACGAAGAACAATCATATCTAATCAACTATGTTGCATTGACTCTTCATTTTTCTTTAAATACCCTTGTCCGACACATTTTCGGACATGGATATGTGGATGAATTATGCTACCAGGGAGTTTATCCCTAGGTTATCATACTGAATGAATAATATACTCCAATTATTCTAGACAAAGGGTAGTTACAATATAATAACAGTGATGCTTGCAGTTTGAAAGAGTGCAACTAATTTAAGTGAAGAAATCTGTCCTATCACAGCAAATATATTCCGATCAGCCAATCAGTTGGTAACCAATTTGATGGCAGTTATATCTTTCGAATTCAGCTAATCATTGTACTAATAGTCTTTTCCGTTACAAGTGAAAGAGATGGCCGTCTTACCTGTAGATACTTATATACTTTGTGCCTAGCAGCCATTATCAGTCCATCTTCTGTCCAAGCTGTAACCTCGAGTGCTTCCCCAGGGAAACTGTCCTTTTCAATCACAAGGCTATGATATCTGCCGGCTTTGAAAGGGCTGGAAAGACGCAATAATAGTAAGAATTGCAGATAATATAAGGTGTAATTAATGAAAATGTGGAAATTGTTTGATTTGAAGAGTAATTTGACAGATGTTTCACAGATGTCCAGCAAAAAGCACGGGGAAATTGGCATAAGAGGAAAATGAGGCTTTGAGTAAGTATGTGGAACAATTATTGCATGGGAGATACTAGTTTTATTTTCTCAACACGAGCATTGCAAAATGCTCAATAGTGATTATATACCCTTAGACACTACATGAACTTTACATGACTGACCTCCCTTATCCTTAGCTTTGTTGACTCGCCACTCTCGACACCCCCTTTTATTGCCGATCCCACAGCTATGGTGCTAGACCAAGGCCAGAAAGCGGCACGATGAATTTCATGACTAAAACATAAAATTTAGTAATTAATAAATGCTCTTCTCTACCTTTCTCACATTCCTTTTGCTAAAATGAGATTTTAATGAAGATAAGCTTTCTTTTATACCGCTCTAGTTATTTCAAAGCCCACAACAAATTTACGAAATCATTAGCTACATATTTATTTAACTATGCACATTATGTGTTACACGCAGTACTGAATGAACATCATATCTAACATGCTATATAGAGCTCAACTGATTTACAGACTCTTAAACAGTCGAACCAGAGATCTATTACATTGATTAAACAAAAGCTTAGAGGATGTAAAACGCTTTGTCAGAGACTCAAGAATGTTTCTCTCAAGGGGCATCGGAAGAAATAGTGGAATTTGAAAATCTTTGAAGTTAAAACCAGAACATTCATGGCTTTTATTTGTCTAGACTATCCTACACGTCAAACTCTTCAGTCTTATATCTCTCCCTCCCCTTTCTTCCCCTTTGATGATGACTTTTGAAACATTTTGAAAGGAACATTGTAATTGTAGAGGAATCAAGGCGCAGATAATGTTAGCTAATTCGAGCTCAAGCGGCTGAGGGAGATGAAAAAGAAAGGAGATTAGGTAGAGGGGATGAGATTTGATGGCATCAATTTAAAGGTATAGTCGATACAAATTTGTTAGATAGCACCTTATCCACTATTTTGCCTATAAAGTATATAAAATTTCCTAAAAGTTTAAGACAAATGCTGTTAAGGAGGGAATTGATAGTTTGACAAAAGATGGCAAGCAATTTAACCAGACTAAGAATTTTAAAAAGGGAAATCATGTCCGAAGAAGTAATATGTACTTTGACAATCCGGCGAGTAACCCATCTTCCCCCTTCTCATCATAATATACAAGAGAGCTTTTGCCATGCATAACACCGTAGGGAGAACGCACTATCTTTCCTGCATTTTGCAATGAAATCAAACAAATTATAGTCCAATTCCCACCAGTCAGCAGCCCAGCTTCATGAGAAACATACATAAATATAAATTAGTCTCCGACCTAGCTTTCTCAGAATAAATATTTAGAAAATTAAAAAAAATAATATGAATAATAATTACCTAACGTATCCCAGAACACTCACCTCCGAAAGCCTCACCGATGCACTGCAAACCCATACAAACACCAAATAAAGGTACAATAGGTCCAAGTTCCAAAACTGTTTGCAGTGATATTCCGGAATCTTGGGGTGTGCCTATACCAAAGTTACAAAGTGTATAACATGCTTAAGTATGACAGATTCTTATGCTTCGTTTATTTATAGTTTAAAATGATATATAGCAAACTATTACCTGGACCAGGAGAGATAAGCACCCCCCTTGGGTTTTTCCTACAAATATAACAAGAAACGTTGTCATTCATTGAACCAAATCTTTAGAGATTTGTTAACAAATTAACATTCACTACCTGAGTGACCGTCATATAACACAACTGAATTAATAAACAATATTGCACTAGTCAAAAGGCTGATTCTTACCTTTTCAACTCTTCTACAGTTAACTCATCATTTCGATAAACCTCAAAGTGACATCCAAGCTCTCCCATATACTACAAAATTACAGTTAAAATCTGAGGATATTCTGTTCTTAGTCAATAAAACAACTCAGAAAAGAATAAGAGGTCTATCGAACAAAAAAGTTTAGAATAAAGAAGAATAAAACATTTGAAGCCCCGGATATTCTTTAATTAACTGTAATTTACTCCTTTCAGAAGGTGATGATAAAGTACCGTCCGCTGTTTTAAAGGAGAAAGACAAGAGCCAAGTGAGGATGATTCCCTACATTGAATGCCAGATGTCACTCTATTCCCTAATAGTAGGTTTCTTCATGTTATTCTTTTCAGGAAAAAAAAAAAATCATTTTTGATCGCAACGGTGATAATCTCTGACCAAAGAATTTGTGATACCATTGATATAAAAAAAATTGTCGCATGCTATCGGCTTTTATAGGTCAAGACCATCAAACTGAGTGACCACCAGTATCAAAGAGCCAAATTGGATTCACCGCACCATAGGAATATTCAGCAAGAGTCACTTTTAATATATCATGTTTCTACTGAAACCCTCAAATCACATTTGCTTTCATTGACAATCATAACCATGGTAAAGTTTCATCATCTTAATGATGAAGCACCTTATTTGAAATGTGAATCCTTCCCTCAGAAAGAATGAACTAGAATTATAACAAAAACAATAAATTTTTTCTAGACCATTTACATAAATAACATGTGTATGTATCTTATCTGATTTCTTATTTGAACAAACAAATCTAACCAGTACATTTTCTTCCTATTATACTGGGTTTAATTGAGTTTCTTAACTTCAATTAAATTATCAAGTCTTCCCCAACAATCAAAATATATTCTCTCACATGCAAGTACAATAAATTTCCTATGAACCTATCATCGAGTAATTCTGTTTTCTGTTGTTTTCCAATAGATTTGTAAGCAATCAAACATCAATTCTTAAACCATAAGGACAAATAACAGAAGGCAAAAAGATTAGCCAAAGAAAAAGATACAAAAAATTTTGAAAATGCCATTAATCAAAACCTGACAAAGATTGTAAGTGAAACTATCGTAATTGTCAATGACAACAATGGGATTCTTGCTGTTTTTCCTAGTCTCCAAAACTGAAGAGGTTGAGTCCGATACACCCGATGCTAAAGCAGCTTTTCTAACAATCCCAATTCTCTTTTTCTGCAAAAAACAAACCCCTGCAGAAAGAAATCCTTTAATACTCTCTACACCAAAAAAAATAAAAAATAAAAAACAAAGTGGAGAAAAAAGAGAGACTTGATGGAGGAGAGAGCCTGGAAAAGCGAGATAGAGAAGGGTTTTGAAGGGTTTTAGCAGAAAGTGCTGGTTTTGATTGAACCACAGATGATTGGGTTATAATATTAGCTGCCATTTTTCTTTCTGAAAGAAAGAACAGAGAGAGTTTCAGTCTTTTCTCAGAGATCCTGTTCTAAAAATCTTTTAAGTTGTCCGATGTTTGTTTACATTGGCTTCAATCAGTTTAGGTCCTGAAATGCAGATGCGCAAAAGGTTATGGATAGCATCGTAATTGGACACTTTTCTTTTTGAGTGAATAATTAATTGATTATCATATATTCAAATCCCCTGTTAGGGAATCCCTAATTCCCTATTAGGAAATCTGAATTGGATTTTAATCTGGGCTTGGTCAAGAATTAGTACAAATTAGCCAAAAAAAATTAAAAATAATTAAATCATCCTCTTTACTTCTCAACTTAAAACACTTATACTTTTCGATAAAAACTTCTGAAATTTTAAAAGATTTTTGAAATAAAAATAGTATTTTGAATTTTAGTTTTTATACGCAGAGAGAAAATTTAATTTTGAAAATTTTTTATTTTACAAAATTTTTAATATAAATATATTTTTTAAGTATATCGTTAAAATTGATTCGTTATATCTTAAATGAGTAAATTGTTTCAATTATTTCACCTTAAATAAAGAAATCGTGGAATGATCTTACCTTATTTATCTTTGTAACAAGTGAATTCTAACTGCATGTTTAGTTAATCGTCAAAATTTTTGATCGTTTAAGGCACACTCGAAACATGACAAACTCTTTTAACAAACATCTTCAAAAAGGATCTTATATTACACGTATTTAAGTAACAGATCTCAAATTTTGTTTCTCTTGTCAAATATATATAACAACACTGAAAAATTACATATCTGATAACTAATAATTTTAAAACAATAACGATTAAACAAAATTAAATGAATAGATACTTAATTATAAAAGGAACTACGATGCCTCCAGAGAAAGATGTAACGAACTTTTTATTTCTTTTATTTCTCCTTTCTCTCATTTTCATTTAAAATAACTTAGACATAAGAATACAGTGATCTCAACCCGGCGTCAAGCTTTTATGTTTCAAACTTCATGTTTGCTGATCGTTTCAGACCCTAACATCTCATCAAAGAAGACCCTTAGAAAACAAAAATCACCACCCTTAAAATGAAGAAGAATATTCGATCATGGTTCCATGGTCGATCCCTATACTAGTAAAAAAAAAGTAAAAAAAAATAAATAAATAAATCTTGTTTGTTTGGACAGCAAGAAAAAAAGTACGGAGAAAGGAAGAAGTTTGTTGTGGATTTTAGCCGTCATTGATTTCGGACGTGATTAATAAAGCCATTTTTCTTCACCTTCAGTCTCTTCCACGAGAAAGTCCTCACCTTCTTTTTTTTTTCCCACCCAAAATACGCCATAAACCCTAATCTAGATCTCCTTATTTATTTATTTTGTTGATTTTGACACTCCCAAATTGTCACATCACTCTTTCGTTTCAGTGTATCCTCCTCACACGCACATCACGCAAGAAAAAGCAAAGCTTCCATTTTGCCAGATCTGATTCAACTATAGACCAACCACCCATTTCCAATTTTCTGATTTTGGCTTTGCTGAGAGCGACCCCTTTCTTTTCTCATTGTAAATTTTTTGTTTGATCGGAGTAAACCCAGAAAAGAAAGAAGCTAAAAATCCAGTTGTTCATTTTTTTTTCACGCAATTATATCTGGTCTTAAAGTTGAATTATTTTGAGTTAACATAATTTTGTTTGTGATTTTGTGGGATTTACATTAATTAGATCTAGCCTAAAGGGTATTTTAATTTATATGTATGTTGTTTTAGTAGTTTGGGGTAATTTTCGGGATTGATTAGGGAGTTTTTCTCAATGGCAATGCCATCGGGAAATGTAGTTTTATCTGATAAAATGCAGTTTCCTGCTCCAGTCGCCGGAGGAGCTGGCGGTAGTGGTGCTGCTGGGGCCGTTGGTGGCGGTGGAGGTGCAGGAGGAGAGATCCACCAGCATCATCCCCGGCCATGGTTCCTCGATGAGCGTGACGGCTTTATCTATTGGTTGCGGGGGGAATTCGCTGCTGCCAATGCTATGATTGATTCCCTTTGTCACCATTTGCGCGAGGTAGGGGACGTTGGGGAGTATGAACCCGTCATAGCTTGCATCCAACAAAGGAGATGTAATTGGAACCCCGTGCTTCATATGCAGCAGTACTTTTCGGTTGCCGAGGTTTCCGGCGCTCTTCAACAGGTAGCATGGAGACGTAGACTAAGGCACTATGATCAAGGGAAAGTTGGGGGAAAGGATTTTAAAAGATCTGGCTTTGGGTTTAAGGGACATAGGAATATAGATGTAGCTAAAGAAGTGCAGAATTCTGGGGTAGATAGTGATGGGAATTCGACAATTACCACAGTTTCAGGGAGAAATGAGAGACGGAGTGAGAAACGTGATGTTAAACCGGATGGTGATGTAGCGAAAGTGGAGGATAAGGGCTTAGCTGTAACGGAGTATAAAAATGGTAACTGCTTGGTTCATTCCTTCTTTTTATGTTTTACTCACATCATGGTGAAGGTTGAGCTCGACAGTAAATGACTACCTCGAATTCTCTAGCTTGTTATATTTGGTCATTGGTTTGTGACGAAATTTGTATTTCTTAGGATTATCGATGTTGATATTGTTGACTAAGAAACCATCACTTGCTTCATAAGCATGGCGTTGCCATCTATGCTTCTTTTTTTGGATTATGCATATTACCAGGAACCCTTTGTTGTTAGGTAAAATTTCTACTAGGTTTGTAGGACTGTAAAGCAAGCTTTCTTATTTGGAAATCGCTATTGCATTCTTCATTTCCTACTTTGATCTGAATATGCATATACCTAGCTAATCAGCGGTTGCATTATTTTTATCGGGAATTGTCTGAGCTGGTATAGTTGGGGATGGTTGAAAAAAAAAATGGGGGGGCGTGCATTTAATAACATATAGATACAATCTTTGAGAGTACAAAATTCATATACTTTATTACCTAATTTGCTGTTAATTTTATGTGCACATATCAGAATGTATGTGATGTGATAAATAACTTAAAGTTTCGTATTGTACAAAATATTTGTTTGACATTCTTTTATCTTCAAAGGTATCCCAATAGGGACTTGTTCCTTGGAACTATGTTTTGGGATGTGGCATCCGGCATCTTTATATCCGTGCATGGCAATCATTCTGGTTAACTCCTACGGATTTTTCTTTTGCTCTTGATGAAGGTTTTTTGGATATACTTTCGAGCTTTTCTTAGCCATACCATATTGGATAATAATGACTTAATGTTTTTCAAAAGTTAATTGACACCCATTAATTGTAATTGTGTATTGTAATTGACAATGTATGCTGTGAGATTTACATTCCTTTTTTCTGGGTTTTGAACACAGATACCGGTTCTAAACCTCATGCTGATAGCAGCTTTAAAAAGTCCGGGTGTTTGAATTCGAAGGGATCTACACCTGGAAGTGAGGATGTAAATGGTGGATGCACATCATCAAGATATAAAGGTACATCCTTTTACTTTGGTGACAGGTTGCATTTAGCTCTTAAAAAGTCGTAAAAGTGGATTTGGAAGCTGCATTATGAATGAGTTTTGGCTGCTATACATTTAATTTTCACTAGATTCTTTTTTTTGGGGGGCTAAGACTTGGACTTATGGAAATTTGTACTTATTTATTTTAGAAACAAAAATCCTCTTTTTTCTATTTAGCTAGGAAGGGTGAGGAAACCAGGTAGGGTATTTAGTGGTTGCACCTTTGATTCAACTCCTGCACCGTATGTAACACTTTAACTCAGACATATTCACTTTCTTTGAATAATTCCTTAGAGTTTATCTTTTAGTCTCAGTATGTTTTGTTGTATTAATATTTTTATTATTTGTGATCTTTTAGAGAATGATTTAAACTCCTCCCAAAATAAGAATGGAAAGCAGTATCTGTCTACGGGTCCTAAAACTTTTGTTGGTAACGAGATGTTTGATGGAAAGATGGTAATTCTTTATAACTTTTATGATGATATTTCTTGAAATTCTGGATGAACTAATAGCTTCTTTCTTCTTTTCCGCCCTATTCTTTTTCTGCTTCTTATAAACCATTATTTTTATTTTAAGGTCAATGTGGTGGATGGGCTAAAGTTGTATGAGGAACTGTTTGATGAGACGGAAGTATCAAATCTTGTCTCATTGGTTAATGATTTAAGGGCCACAGGGAAAAGGGGAGAATTTGAAGGCAAGTTCTCTTAAAAGTTCCTTCTTTTTTTTGGCCCGGCTAAAAGGAAGTGATTCTTTCCAAATTGCATTTGATCCTTGGAAGCGTCTAGCTGTTAGATTGTTAATTTATCTAAAGAGTCAATCTCTCATATTTCTGAAATGATATTTGTAAAAGTAGTATCTTTGCATTCGAATGTCAGTTATAGCTGAATTGTTTTGTGACAATTTACGATATGCAGGTCAGACATATGTTGCTTCGAGAAAACCCATGAAAGGACATGGCAGAGAGATGATTCAGTTGGGACTTCCAATTGCAGATGCACCTTTAGATGATGAAACTGCTGCCGGGACTTCCAAAGGCATGTTTCCATGATGAGCCTTCCCAGCCTGCCCTTCCCCTCCATGACTCCTTTCCCCCACCCACCCAAAAACACACATGCACACAGAAAGTAATGAAATACTATGTTGCTATGACTCTTCATTTGTCTTGAAGTACCTATGTCCAATGCATATCTGAACATAAGTATGGGAATATGACCCTCAAAATTGAGCATATTTGTGTTGGACACAAACCAGTATCCGTCACTCACACCTGAGTCTGAGTAACATGGATGGAATATATATCTAATTTTTGACAGATA
The DNA here is from genome assembly GCA_038381775.1 of Adansonia rubrostipa. Lineage (NCBI taxonomy): Eukaryota > Viridiplantae > Streptophyta > Magnoliopsida > Malvales > Malvaceae > Adansonia > Adansonia rubrostipa. The sequence continues at coordinate 359,404 of JBBYHM010000010.1, read as the reverse complement.
AATAAAAATACTAGTTATAAATTATTTCAATTCTTTGCTAATTTGATTGATCTTTAGAAGATCGGAGAATAGAAGCCATTCCTGCCTTGCTGCAAGATGTTATTGAACGTTTGGTTGACTTGGAAGTTATAACTGCAAAGCCCGACTCTTGTATCATTGATTTCTATAATGAGGTACGTAAAAATGGTGCTTCTGGTGGTTTTTGTAACAAAATGAGCTAAGCTTTAAGGCTAATGTTATGGTGGCCTTATTTTTCTAGGGGGATCATTCACCGCCTCACATGATGCCACCTTGGTTTGGAAAGCCTGTTTGCATCATGTTCTTGACTGAGTGTGATGTTACGTTTGGAAGGGCAATTGGCTTTGATTATCCTGGAGACTTTAGAGGTTCTCTAAAGCTTTCTCTCGCACCCGGGTAATTATTTTACACTTTCTCTTGATCCTACCACGTTCACAACGCTTCAATATGCTTGGAGAATGGTGCATGTTTAGAATTGAATAATATCTATATTTCCAGATTACTAACTTTGAGCAATTTAACTAGTAATTCAATCCTAAAAAAACTGGTAAATAATGCTTCTAAACTATGTTGCTTCGACTCTTCATTTTCTTGAAAGTACTTGTGCCCAACATATTCCCGAATATGAGTATGGGGATATGACCCTCTAAGGACTCCCTAAATACATGAAAAAACTTAGAAAAAAAAAAATGAACAATACTTGTATCAGACACATATGAGTATCTAACACTCATACCCGAGTCTGAGTAACATAGCTTCTAAAGTCTAGCAATGGCTAATAAAAGGTATTCTTTCTGAGCATTGCTTCCGCATTGAGTTCAACTGGATTCTGTTCATTTGTTTCATATTCCTGAGATTGTTATTTCATAACTATCGTGCAGATCTCTGCTTGTGATGCAAGGAAAATCAGCTGATTTTGCCAAACATGCACTTCCCTCTGTCCAAAAGCAGCGCATACTTGTTACATTTACCAAGCATCAACCGAAGAAATCCATGACCAACAACCAGAGGCTTCCTTCGCCTTTAGTTTCTCAGTCTTCACAATGGGCTCCACCACCTAGTAGATCACCTAATCATTTTCGCCATTCTGCTGGTCTGAAGCATTATACAGCAATATCGACAACTGGTGTACTTTCAGCCCCACCAATTCGCCCACAAATTCCACCACTGAATGGTGTTCAAACTTTATTCGTCCCCACTCCAGTTGCTCCTGCAATACCTTTTCCTGCCCCAGTTCCCATTCCAACTGGTTCGACCGGTTGGCCAGCTGCTCCTCAAAGGCATCCTCCGGCCCGTCAACCCGGTCCTGGCACTGGAGTTTTCCTGCCTCCACCAGGCTCTGGTAATACATCGTCTCAACAGTTGTCAACTACTGATACCGAACTCAACATTCCGGATGAGACAACTTCACCGCCGGAAGAAGAGAATGGTTTTGAGAAACCCAATCATCAGACAACTTCTCCCAAGGAGAGGTTGGATGGAAGATCTCCAAACCAAGAATGCAATGAAAATGTAGATGGAACCGGTAATGGAATAGCTATTATTAGGGAAGAAGAACAATATGCTGACAGTAACGCCAAGCAATCCTGCTAGTGCAGTTTGTAAAGAGGGGGAGAGAGAGAGAGAGAAATGGAATTTCTCGAAGGAAATGACGCAATCAGTGAATTGCGCAATGAGTTCAAAGCAAATGTAAATGGCGGCAACATTCGAGACTTTTTTGACATTTCATACCGGTAAGGGTCTTTACATAATCCTTAATGTTCTCATTTCCTTATATTTTTATTATATGAACTCTCAACGCTAGGTGGAAAACTCCATTAATTTTAACTTTTGGTTCATATTACCGTCTGGTTTAACAAAGTTTTCTTGCGAAGTTATTTTGAGCCTAGTGCTGTAGGCTAGCTGCTTAATCTGGGTGAAATTTTACTATTCCTCTTATTTCTTGTTTCTTTAACACTAAGAGATAATACTTACAATGTTACATTCTTCGGTTCTCCTGCAGTACTCCTTAAGGACGTAAATATCACACAACATTGGAGCAAATATTTTCATATTCGGTGTACACATTGATTAGTTAAAGATTTGGACTTTTACTTATAAACTAAAAGTTGAGTCACTTCTCTTTTATTAAAATATCTTTTCTCAAAGCACAATACCTGTGAGAACACTTTACCATCAACGTCGTTGATCTTATTTTTTAAATTCTCTTTCTTTGGTTTGAACTGTGACTTCTGTAAAAGTCACGAGCAACGCTCTCAATGTGTTTCAGCTGCCAATTTTCAATCTCATACTTGTGATGTGGCTGGCAAGGATTTAAACAACGAACCCAACGATCATGACACAATGTGACTGTCGTTATTTTACATTTGAATTCTTTTTACTTTTGTTTGAATTGTGACTTTTATAATGAAACGAGCAGCGATCGGAAATTGTTTCAGCTCTTCCAATCTTATACTTGTGACGTGACTTACGAACTTAAATAACAGTGGCAACATTAAACACAATGTCATTATTGTCATTTTATGCTTTAAATTTTTTATTGTCAATTTTTATTTTTACTAATATTTATTGTAATTAATTATAATATTATATATGTAATTGTGATAATCCTAACTTGATAAAAAATACCTTCGTAATTATAATTTAAATCCTAGTATTTTGCACAGTATTTGCACTCTTTTTACAAGCATGAAGGATTCCTACCTAGGGAAAATGTAAGCTACATGAAAGCAGCAGGGAACCAAGGTATTAAATATAAATATTAAACCCCGATCTCTGAAAAATTAATTTAAATATTCAGTAAATCAAAATTAAAATAAATTTGGATATTTAATATTAAAAAAATTTTTAACCGAATTGTTCCCAATTTTCTTACAAATGGTAAATTTAACGTTATAGTCTAAAAATTAACCAAATTTATAATATGAATATGTAAAAATAAAATCGAATAATATTTTTATTTTTTATTATTTATCGTCGTATATATAGTTTTGAAAATTCGTATTTTCATGTCATATTAGTATATTCTGTTGTGTCATAATCGTGTTTAAAATTTTTACATTTATGTAAATTTTGATACGTTTATAATTCATAGTAGATAGATTTTGAGAAATTATTTATGTCATGTTGTGTTTTTTAACTTTATATATGTCATATGAATATAATCGTATCAAACATTATCAGAACTCAAGCCTTATCGAGCATGTTATCCCATTTTTAAATTGATTTATTCTGTAACAGTAAATACTCATCACAATAGGAGTTTTAATAAAACGACTTTAGCCATTAAGCAAATTGTAATAAATAAAAAAACTACTCTAAAAAAACTAAAACCTTGAACTCAAAAATAAAATTATGATAAAAAAACTTACTTATCATATAACTATCGCATCAAAAGATATTAAATTTAACCCGATTGATAGATTTACGCTACACCTAACAACAAAAAACATCAGATAGCTAAGATGACCGAAAAAGGGATAAATAAAAACATAAATATAAAGTATCCTAGTCTATAACAGTAGAGGATTACGAAACAAAAAATAAATTCACTTAATTTCAGACTTAGTGCAACCCAAAGTCATCGTTCTCTTTAGTTTGCACAACTTAAAAATTATTCCGAGAGTCGAAGATAAAAAAAATAAGAGACTATATCAAGAATTACGTAACGAACGAGCAACTCAAGTAAACAAAAATTAGACCAAAAAAAAAATTGCCTCGTGGCGAACAGACTATTCATTTTCTTGGAAATAAAAATCTCCCGCGAAACTGATTTCTCTCAAAGAAATGAAGGGACTGCGAAAGAAATCGGTGGAATTTCTTATTCAATCTTCTCATGTAGGTAAACTAATTAGATCAGAAAGAAAAATAGAGCAGATTAAATTTCTTTCATTAATTTCTGTTTTTTTTTTCTTTTTTGGTCGTAATTTGAAAGCAACTCCAAGCTACTCCAATAGTGAAATACACTGCTTTATCTCTCTTCGCCGATCGATTTCTCCCTTCTCTTAGCTCGTAAATCTCCTGTTTCCTCTATTTCACTTCCATGAATTTTTTAAATGTAGAATATTAATTTTTAATGTAAATGAAATTTCGTTTGATTCTTTTTGTTTTTAAACAGTTTAATAAAACAGGGGAATAAGATGGGAAACTGGCTTTTACGATCCATGGAAGAGAGCAATCTCCAGTTATTTGCACTTATTTCAATCTGGATTTCAAGTAAAGTTGAGTCTCTACATTCCATGATCTCTTTTTCCCTTTTTTTTTTCGGAGGTAATTTTTTTCGTTTGTTATTGTAGATACACGACTCTCGGGCTCTATCTGTAACATATTTAAAGTCATTGGGAGAAGAGTTCATTAAGGATCAGCATTTTACCGCTAGAGATTTCGTGGAAGCTGTAAGTTAATTACTTTCATGGTTAATTTTACGATATGTTTCTCAATTCTCTGTCCGATATATGCAGTTTTTGTTTGATGATCAATATTTTTTTTAAAGAATTTATTATTAATCAAAGTTTGAAATAATCATGCAATTGGAACTTTGAATGATATGTAGTAATATTTCTTTTAAATTTAATGTAATAAAATAATTTAAAAAGTGAAACTTACAAAAGATTTAATACAAAAAAAAAAGTACAAATAAAATTAAAATAGTATTTATAATACAAGGTTTTAGTACTTTATTTAATCATTCCATGGTGATTGATTAGTACATTTTGCAGGAGGTGATCTTCCTTCAGGTAAATCTATAGCTTTAATATAAGGTTATTTGTTTTGATCAAACTTAACTAATTAACATGATATTTTTCTGTTTTTCTTGTTTTGTTTTTCTTTCTTTTTATCTTTTTAATGTAAAGGTGTTGAATTTTGAAATTGGGATATCAAATGTGGCCTTCATTTTCCTTGAAGAGCTTTTTATTCAGTTCAAGTAATTTTCTGGTTCCATCCCAATTCAAGTCATCTAAGTTACTTGAAAAGTTTCATTACCTTAGTATCAATTTTTTTGTTATTGCTTATAGGGGAGTGGCAAAAGTTGGGGAAATGGTGAGCTTTGAAGCATGTATGGATGTGATGGATCTTCTTTATGAAAAGGAGGAGACATCACTTCTTTTTAGTTCTCCTTGTTCTCTGGCTGCTTCAATCTTGGCATGTTTAAATAACTCCTATAAATGTCTTTAAGTCATCAATTATATCATTCAAAAAGAAAAAGCTAAACTGTTTACGTGTGCTGCTGTTTGTTGGCCTTTTGTAGGTTACTTCATATGTAGTCACAGTCCCTAAACAACAGTGGGAGTTTCCTGTTCTTCCCTGGGGTAAGTTTTCAGGTTTTGCTTGTGCACTGCATAAGTTATTTCTTTTCCATTTTCATGTATTTAAATCATTGTCAAATTCAGTGTTTATATGATTTTAGTAGTAAGGTAATAAGGGGTTTCATTTGTAAGAATATGCCTAAAATACATTTCCTTGTGTCTGGCTACTACTTGTGTCATATTAGTAAGCTGAAAGGCTGAATGATTTATATGTTGCCGCTGCCATTCGAACTGGGGTACTCTTTGGGAGGGGGATTTGGTAGGGGATCTTGGCCTAAACCAAGCTAGGTTTAAATGTGAAATACCACCTACCAGTGCAAGGGTGATTGTCAAGAATTAGATTTCCTTTTCTTTTATTTTAGGATAACTAAGATTTCAAACTTTGCATAGAATGAGACAACTGCTTTTCTAGATTCAGTAATAACTAAAAAAATTGTACTTACATGGAAGCTGCCAAAGCTGCTTCAAAAACTTGGAATATATTATGAACAATGTTATGAGATTGACCTTTCTCGAAGCAGTCTATTTTATTCCTCCTATCTAACGTGATTCACACGAGACGAAGTGCTCTTAATCACAGTTAAAACTCATTGGTCCTAATGTCAATTAGAATCATTAAATAAGGCTCCTTAGAGGTCAAGGGCTTCAGTCAGTATATATGCCCTAAAAATCTTAAAGCCTTCTCAAAGATAGGTGTATTTTTTCGAATAATATTTACATTAATGTAGTGTTTTGATTATCACTCGAACCCTTCTCCCTTTGCACTCATGTATAAACTCAACTAAATAACAAGTACATTCCAGAACAAGCCAGACCGTGAAGCTAGAAACTTTGCCTACTTAATAACTCCTTGAGATGATGTTTCCTAGTCTGTAAATGCATTGATTTGCAAGATAGGTAGACTCTTTGGCAGGTTCTATTTAGGTTCCCCATCTTTTCCTCTTCAAAAGCAAGCATATGACATATGGACGATCTCTTGCGACCAAACATGTTACACTTACACGTGAGAATCGCACATGTGAGCACAATTGATAATAAGGTTGGTTATAGACTGAATAGTAGGTAGGTCCCACAGCCTGTCTCTTTCTATTTCGTATTGGTCTTTGTATAAAAAGAGGACACTTAAAACTCAACCAAACTTATGATGGAGAGGATATAATCATGTTACAAAGGGTCCCATTTAGCCAACCACTGCCCATTTTTAGTTACTTTGCTTTGAAGTAAAATTGATCTTCTTCCTGCACAGGTTAAGCTATTTGATCTTCTGTATTTTTATTTTTATTGACGTGCTATCATCTGCTACTCCCTGCTCTTTATTTTTTTTCCCTCCTGTTGCTAGTTTTCATGTGTTATGTCAAAAATGCTTTTTTTATTCTTTGGTAGAAGAATGTCAGAAAGTTATTCTAAATGGCAACGCACTTGTAACTTGGCATGCCTAGGCTACTATAAGTTAAGTACTGCATAAAATTTATTATAAGATTCTTTGAGTTGTTAGAACCAAAGATCAATTTTGCCAATACAAATTCCAAAGATATTCTTTTTGAACCAGAATATGATTTTTCACCACCTTAGTTAACAAATTGCATGTTTGTGTGGTTGAGATTACATGAATGGAAAAAAAAGCTAGCCTTTTATAAATTTGCCATATGCAAATAGAAAGCTCTCTGTTAATGTCATCTACCTTCACCATAAACAAACGTGTGATCTAGCTGACCATGAATTTAAATCTTCGTTGGTATTTGAAATTGTCAAAGTCATACTAATACTTTATTTGTTTGAACAATCTTGTCTTCATTCAATTTTTGGCTATGTATGAGCAAGCTCATGAGCTTATAGTTAGAGTAATACGCTCTAGATCATGGTTAAGGCTTTGCCTTTGTAGACCTTTTGGGTTTTCAATCATGCCAATAATGAACTTTCTAGGATATTATTGCTGGATTTAATTCATCTCAAAAGTATGTAAGAATCTCGAAATTGTTGTCAATTAGAGGCATTCGATTTATGAATTACCATTATGCAAATAAAATTTTAGCACTGAGAAATGTTTTTCTTTTTTTCTGCCTGCTTAAAGTGAAGTTTGTAACATCATACAAAGAAGAGGACATTGGTGAAAAGGTCGAGGACATTCTTAAGCATGTGTTTGAACCCCATAGCTAGCCGAACGTTTCTATAGATAGAGCATCAGCTTTATGGTAAGTCTTCACTCAACTGACAATAGATAAATTTGGATGATTGATGATCCCTTTAATGATAAAAAAATGATAATTCAATGAATAGTTTGGTTGATACAATGCAATAACTATCTAATTTACTAAAGAAATTAGATAGGTAGTTTTGTTATATTTTGGATGAACCAACCATTTATGACCCCAAGTCGAAAAGACCAGATTCATAGTTCTCCACTTCTTTCCTGCATGACAAGAGGATGACTCAATCTTAAGTGAAAAAGTGAAAGAAAATGTGCATTTTCAATCAGATCACACCTCCTATAGTCAAGTACTTACCTCAAATCTGATCAAAAACAATTAGCTTCAAGTTGACATTGGTGAAAAGGTCGAGGACATTCTTAATCATGTGTTTGAATCCCATAGCTAGCCGAACGTTTCTATAGATAGAGCATCAGGTTTATGGTAAGTCTTCACTCAACTGACAATAGATAAATTTGGATGATTGATGATCCCTTTAATGATAAAAAAATGATAATTCAATGAATAGTTTGGTTGATACAATGCAATAACTATCTAATTTACTAAAGAAATTAGATAGGTAGTTTTGTTATATTTTGGATGAACCAACCATTTATGACCCCAAGTCGAAAAGACCAGATTCATAGTTCTCCACTTCTTTCCTGCACGACAAGAGTATGACTCAATCGTAAGTGAAAAAGTGAAAGAAGATGTGCATTTTCAATCAGATCACACCTCCTATAGTCAAGTACTTACCTCGAATCTGGTCAAAAACAAATAACTTCAAGTTGACATTTATTCGCGGACCTAAAGGAAGTATGTCTGTATCTGCGATTTGCTAGTAAAGGGAGATGCAGCCATCCCCTACCAGAGCTTGAGGATGAGTATTTGATACAGATATATGCTTGACATGGATACGCATAATTTTTGCTAAGTTTTTACGTATATTTGGAGGATCATATACCAATACCTATATCCAAATATGTATTGGATAAAGGAGTCGAATATGACTCCTTTAGGAAAAATGAAGCGTCTGGTAACTAGGCCATTCCCATTACTTTTCTTATTTCCATTTTGGTAGAGTACCAACTTCCTATCGAGACTCAAGTATTAACCAACAATAGTATCCAATATGAGTATCTTTTTTTTATCAGCTTTGCCACCAATAGGAAAGTCCCTATGATCCGACAATTATTGTATTCATGTCATATTTGTGTATTTTACCATGTCATAATCATGTTTAAAGTATTTTATATTTATATAGATTGTAATACGTTAATAATTCATATTGCATAAATTATGAGACATGCATTCGTGTTATGTTGTGTGTTTAATACTTTATACATGTCATATTCGTGTAATCGTGTTTAAAATTGTTGATGAACACAAACACATAGGAATCTTCATTGAATTTCAATGAAGGTGAAGAAAGAAAGTTTCTTTGGACTCTATTACAGATTGTTCAGCTTGTGAAAGAAACTTTCTTTCTTCACCCGCTGCAATGAAGGTGAAGAAAGAAAGTTTCTTTGGACTCTTTGCAGCTAATTAACTGCCAATTTGATTGTGCAATTTTCTTTCGTTGACCTTTTTCTTTCTTTGCAAACAAATTTCGTAAAGCATTATTATAATGGGGATAATATATAAATTGACTTCCAAACTATCCACGTTTCAACAGTTGAGTATCTAAAAAACAAAAAAAAAAAATCGCAATTGGATATTTGAAGTTTATTTTCATCGAGCAAGTTAACCCAGCAGACTTACATTACTTCATAAAATGGTCAGTATTTAAAAAAAATATTTATCTTGCATGTAACAATTTAATATTTATCAATCATGTTACATTAGCATTTTACGAAATGATTGTTGATCCATTAGGGCCATCAGTTAATGAAATAAAAATTCAGGTACAGTTTCAAGGGCTAATTTGCGTATGATCCTATTATAATTTGTAAATTTGGATTAAAAATCAATAATCCGGTTGAAATGCTTCTTATTACGCGTGACGTGTATTAATCTTAATTTTGGTAATAGTTAAAGGTTTTGCTTTTGCAGTTCATCTTTTTCCCAAATTTCAACTTTTTGTGGGGATTCTTGCACCCAAGGCTAGATCTCTAAAGATTTCCAAAGCTTATATAGCTTTGAAAAGGTATGAGAAGGAATCTTTTACATTTGAAAATATTTACATTATCCATATAAAAGCATACACTCAAAAACCCAATCAACATTATATTTGAAAACATACCATCCCATTAGTAGTCCAAGGTTTCACACCACATTATCATATAGTTCTTTTTTTTTTCCTCGGTCTGGTTCATTTTAATATTAGTAATAGAGATTGTTCATTTTTAAGAGAAGTTGTTTTTATTAAAGAGGGATCAATCCATTTTTGAAAAAGATTGGTCTTCTTTTGAAAGAGATTGATCTTTTTGTTGAACAACAAACTTGTACAGCATTGAATAATGTTTTTACAGCCAGACGAGATTTAAGCAAAATTTCAGTTTATATTTTAAATTAATCCTATTCATGTGTTAAACTGCAAATTAAAAAAATTTAAATTTAAATTTAATTTAATTTAATAATGTAAATAATTATTTAAAATATAATAAAATATAAAAATATAAAAATATTTAATATTAATTTTTTTATAATTAAATTTAAATAAAATATTTAATTTGAACAAATAAATATTGATTCGACCGGATTAAAAAAAGAACTTGTTAAAATCTAAGTCCGCAAATCATTAAGTAATCAGACAGAATTTTAAACAATTTTTTTTTTACCATACAGGACAGCGGGTGGGTGAAAAGGTAACGAGAGTAGAAAGTTAAAACCCACAAAGACAGTGCTCGAAAAAAACATCAGGCAAATTTCATGATTCATCAAAACCTATTGTATGGTGGTCCACCGTAAATTAGTAATAAAGAAATTACTAATGTCGTCATTATGTGTCATGTTAATAATAATTGCGTAAGAGAGAGTGCGAAAAGAAATGAAAAAGCATTTTATCTGTTACCAAAATCCCAGCCTCCTAAACCTAAGCGCTTACCGTCTCCAAATTAATTTCATTTTTTTATCTTTTATTTGTCGGAAATTAATAAAGATATTTATTTACTCACTAAAATGGATAGCTAAGCTTAGTAAGCAGTACAAAAAATGGATGTGGTTACGTTCGGCATCATAGTAGCCGTAATCCTGGTTTTTTTAGTCATTGTTTGTTTCATCACCGTTGAGGGCACCTGTAAACGCCGTTCTTAGTTTGGGTTTTCATTACTTTCTTTACTGTTTTTCTCTTTTGGCTTTTCCTCCATCAAAGCGCTTTCTTTTTTCTTTTCAATTTCTCTACCTTTTTTTTTTCAATTTTGGAAGAAAAGAAAATGGGGTTTGAGAAAACACCGATCTTTTTGGTGGTGGTTTTGGTTTTGGTGAGTCTGGATCTGTGTTTCGGGAGTGGGTTAGGTATGTCGCCGGCTCATGGGGACCATGGGCATCATCACCATTGTGATCATGGACATGGACACGGACACGGACGTGACCACCACTATCACCATGATCATGACCATCATCAGCACCGCCATGTGGAGGAGGAGAAGAAGAAGATGATGTTGCCGGAGGAGTTGGCTGAGGAGGAAGACATGAAATTGTATGGATTTGGGCCCTATCGAGATGATCACGATCACGATTATCAAGATCTCTCTGGTTCTGGTAATTTTAAAAGAAATTTACGGTTTAAGTCGATTTTACAGTATATTAATGTCTTCTCCAGTTGAGTTTGAGTAGAAAGGGTGAAACTGTTTGGAGTTTGACTTACGTTCTGAGTGAAAAGCTTTTCTGTTAAATCTGACTACTTCATTTTATTGACTTGAATCAGCTTGTTATCCACTGATATAGCAAGCCATGGGTATCCACTAATCTAGAGATATATTTTGGAAGTAGGATAGTTTATGTAATCATTGTCAGGGGTGAATGTTTAATTTATTCTGATTGCATAAAAACTTTGGTTTGATTGAGAGTGAAGGACAGGGATGGCTATTGTACAGCTTTAATCAGGATATTAGTTTTAATCAAATTGTAAGTCTGAGTTTTACTTGAGGTGGGCAGATTTGTCCCTTTTAAAATAGATGTCACTGGCCTATTGCATTTTATTCAGCTGGTGTATCAACTTGTAACAAGAGAGTAAATAATGAAGATTTGGTCTGTAGCTGGTAGTAGGCTTGCATATTGTACTGATTAGTTTGTACGGGCATGATGCTCTTGGATTTTGTTTTTCTATTCCGCACTGCTTGTTGTTTTGGAATTTCTCCATTTCTCCGGATGCTTCTATATCCCTCTATTCTGTTCTGATTGATCTTTGCATTTTTTTTATTGAACATCCAAAATTTGGCTAGTTCATATAACTGGTGCAATTCTGATAGAGGTTTGAGCCTTATTTGGACTTCTGTGTTTTTTGACAGGCCTTTGGTTACGTGCATTGGGATGCTCACTCTTAGTAAGCTTGGCTTCCCTCATTTGCCTGATTATTTTACCCGTGATATTTAGTAAGTTAATTCTTGAACCATATATATATATATATATATATATATATATGGTCTTTGCTTCAGCCTTATTTTCCACTGAATTAATTATTTCCGTTTTGTGTTAAGATGCTAATCCTGATAATAGAGCTCAAAATTTGATAATGTTATTGCAGTACAAGGAAAACCATCCAAGGCAGTTGTTGATTCATTGGCTTTATTTGGGGTTAGAATCTTCAAACCTTTTATTCGACATATGAATTTTACTTGTAAACATTGTCAAGTTTTGGATTGAGCAATATTCAGTGCGCATTATTCAAAGCTCTCTCTCTCTCTCTCTCTCTCTCGCAAATGGTTTTCTGAATTTCATTTTACCTTGATGTTACAGGCAGGAGCTATGTTGGGAGATGCATTTCTTCATCAGTTGCCACATTCTTTTGGTATGACTTCGATCATGTGTCAACTTGGATAGTTCTCTTAGTTATAAGCCTGATTTTTTGGTATATTTGAGGCTTTAACGCATGAGTTTTAATTCTTGTTCTGGGATCAATATAATCCATATCCTTCATCCTTGACAATCAGTGAGAGGTTTACTTTGCATTTACATTTTTTAGATGGTAGTGTATGTCCTGACAAGGGAGGCCACAGAATTAAATTCCATCTGCAAGCTATTAGCTGGTTTTGGGTGTTAACTAAAGGTTTGCTGTTTAACATCCAGTGTACTGCTTGGGCGCATGGAGCAATAGACATCCTGCATGATTCAGAGGTTGTGCTGATGGTTTTTATAGTTCTGGACAAAGGGATTTTTGACATTCTTGATTCAAAAAAAGGGAAAAAAGACAAAAAAAATATAAAATAATCAAAGATTGAAGGCTCCGTAATATGACTTCTCATGAAATAAGTTCCAAATGGACCATGACTTTGTATGTTCCTGCAGGTGCAAGTTACCTTATTACACTAACCTAAAAAAATCCTAAAACAGCAATTAAAACTCCTGAGTAGCCTAAGTAGATAGTTGTATGGGACCAAAGTGTCTTCAGCTGTAGCCACCGTAGCGGTAGCTCCTGAATAGCCTAAGTAGATAGCTGTATGGGACCAAAGTGTCTTCAGCTTTAGTCTGAGGCTCCCAAGGAAATTATTGTATGTAGTCATGTTCGTGATGCACCAACACTCTTCCTTTTCATGAAAAGAATATTGAAATAACGGTAGACGGGTGACCAAGGCATCATTGTTAGGCTTCCTTTTCTTTCTATATCCGCTTGTTGATTTTATTGATTTAATACAAAAAAAGTTCAAATCTTGAATTCTGATGCCGAACAAGCTGACAGAATTTGTGTCAGGGCAGTCAGTATAGTGGGAATGGTTGGCTGTTTGAGTTATGCTATTAGTTAAGTCACTTACCAGTGAACTGTCTTGCAGGTGGTGAACACTCCCACTCACATGATGACAACATGCATCATGCCCATCCTGCTGATGCTGGGCATGATCATACGCATGCACACTCTTTAAAGGATCTTTCCGTGGGCTTGTCCGTTCTTGGTAAGTAGCAAAATGTTAGACTAGTAAAGTGCCGGAACATGTTGGTTGGCTGGTCTTATCATTTTCTTTATGTCTGCAGTGATGTAAGAAATTTCTTGTCCAATAACATCGCAATAGATTTTTCCAAGTGAAATACCAAAATAGAAAATAAATAAGTAGAAGTAAAAAACTTTAACAATAATTGATGGATTTTAATGGTCATGGAGATGGAAGTTCCTCTTAAATTCAGATAATCCTTTTTTTTTAAATAGGGAAGGGGTGATTCAAACCCAACTTTTTGAGGAGGATACATGCACCTACCTTTGAGCCAAATGTTTGATGTACCACATAATTATTTTAATGAAAGCCTGATGAGAAACCTTTTTTTTCCTATAGCTGGATTTGTTGGGGAGAATGCATTTTACCTTTTCCTTGAGCTAGAGTTGATGTTGAAAACCTGTCATTTGAAATCTTATAAGCTTTTGTATTGCATAATTTCTTGTGGAATCTGTAACTCCAGAAAAAAAAATAAAAGGAAGAGGCATTTATCTGCTTTGGAATATGTGATGCTATAATATTTTGTGGATATGCATGTCTTTTGATACAAATGACTTCATGCAAGGTTATCTCCTCTTTTTCTGTTGTTTAACTTGATCTTATTTTGGGTGGTGTTGTCTTGGGGGTCTTTCTGTATGTTACAGCTGGGATATTACTGTTTCTTCTTGTGGAAAAGCTGGTCAGATATGTCGAAGAAAACTCTGGAGGGGCTAGTGGATGGAGCCATGGTCATCACCACCATCACAAAAGCAATAAAAAATTGAAAAATGATGATGACGACAACGGTACAAAATCACTGGGTGACATAACAGACAATGCTTCGAATGGAGATAATGTAACTCAGCGCAAAATCCAAAAGGTAGGTTGTGGTACTACAGGTACATACAACTGAGACTGGCTATACCTATATTTGCTGGCTATCACATTATTACAAATTCTGGAATTGAAACTGGGTTGCACTGCCTGGAGGGTAGAACATTTGCTCGATTGAACCAGTTATGAAACACATGTCCGATTGACCACTAAAATATCTGTCCTGCATCTATTTGTGTCTTGACTAGAACATTTGTTACCTTTTAGTATAGATAAATTACCCATTTGGTTATTTTTGAAGGGGAGACTTGAACTTGAAAAAATTGACAACAGTTAGATGTAGAACACTAATAACAACATTTAAATTTAGTTTGAGCTTAAATTTTTAAATGAATATTAAGCATCATCTGACATATTGCATCTAACAGAGAAAGAGTTCTGCTGGTACCAGTGATGATAAATCAGATATAGATCCTGCAGATGGCTGTGCAAATACTGTTAAAACCTTGGTACAAAAGGAAATTTCTCATTCACCATCAAACCTGGTGTTTGGCTATCTCAATCTGTTCTCTGATGGTGTTGTAAGTATATGTATATATATATGTTTTGGTGTGTGTATCCTTGAAATATAATGTTCTTGGCCTTGAACAACAGTTCTTTTTCGGCTTGATTTACTTAATATAAGAGAATGACTCGAAATATTTTATTTAATTGGACATTATGCACTATTATTGCAGCACAATTTTACCGATGGGATGGCTTTAGGAAGTGCATTTTTGCTTTATGGATCTGTTGGTGGGTGGTCCAGAACTTTATTTTTGCTGGCACATGAACTTCCCCAGGAGGTTTGGGTTCTTTTATAATATGATGAGTGTAATTTATGCCTTTCTAAATATGCCCTTAGAATTTGAAGACAACATTGGTAATATGCATGTAGTATGGAAAACGGAAGAAGAAAGGTTGAAGAAACAATGTGTCAGAATCATGATTATATTGAATATACAATGTGATTTTTCATTATTCTTGTGATGCTGCATCATAGTTTCCATACGAGGACTATGTTTCATATTAATGGACCATGGATATTTTTATCTTCTAGCAAGCATAGTACTGATAATTGAATTTTTGCTTTATTTTGGCATGCCATTATTGATTAACATGCCATGATGGTTTGTGAGATTCGACGATTAAGCCCTATACAGTCTTTTTTCATGCCCACCCTTTTTGGCTCGGGACTTGGGGATTTCTTTACAATTCTCATTTAGCATTCTGAGGTCAAGACCTTAATCTTCCCAAAATCTTGGTAACTTCTGAATTCACAAGCCTTATTTAGATGTGGTCTATTGTGATATTTGGGAAATTCATCCAAGTCTGAACTAATAATTACAATGTTGAAGCTTAGGGAATAACTTGAACTTCTGGAAGTTATTTAGCAGTGCTAGGGTTCTAGCCCTATCCTCTGCATAGCCCCTACCGAAAAAAATAAAAAAGGCACTGAGGTTATTCTATTAGTTCTTATGGTCCAGGTTCACTATGAGATTTGGTTTGATTGCTGCCATTGGCTTCCATAAAAGACAAGTAGGCACTCTGGTTTATCTTGAGTGACAAGAAAATTGCTGTACTTTCTTTGCTAACCCCTCCAAACCACCCCCACCATGCACACATGTAGACACGCACACACAGACACAAACTTCATCCGTTGTATGACTGAACCATTATAACTTCTCTAACGTGATAAAATTTGAGCATAGTATGAACTTTCACTAATTCGATGGCATGGTTTATTCCTCTGTGCAGGTTGGTGATTTTGGTATATTGGTAAGATCTGGTTTCAGTGTTTCAAAAGCCCTGTTCTTCAACTTTCTTTCGGCGCTGGTGGCACTAGCAGGAACTGCCATGGTCAGTACTCTCTGCAGTTAATGCAATTATAACTTCGAATGATCGGCAGACTTGTTAAAAACTTGTTGCTTTTCCTGTAGGCTTTGCTTTGGGGACAAGATCCAGGACAATCATCTTTGATCGAGGTAATAGGTGACCTGCTATTCATGATGGATAAGTTACTTTCGGTGGTCATGGCCTCAGGTTTACATTTTTTCCTTCTTTTTTTTCCTTTTTTCTTTTGTCATTTCCTTTTTTGCAGGGTTTTACAGCTGGTGGATTTATATACATTGCTGTTGCCGGAGTGCTTGCAGAAATGAATAACAATAGCAAAACAACACTGAGAAGTACTGCAGTGCAACTAATCTCACTAACTTTTGGCATGGCTGTTGCCCTTTGTATTTCACTTGTAGAATAAAATTCATCCAAAATGAGTTAATTTTCGTTCAAATTACCCTCAAAGCACGTGCAGGAAGGATTGAATCACTGCTTTCTGCCGGACTCCAGGTTCCTGCTCGTTTTTTGAGAGGTAAAAAACTACCCTATGTTTGGATCACAGAAATTAGGAGAGAGAAAGATAATTGCTTATAGCTTACACATTTACCTGAACTTTAGGACAAATTCCTCACTCTCCCAAACCCGCAGGTGAGAACTACATCCCTTTCTCTCTCTCTCTCTCTCTCTCTCTCTCTCATGCGTGCCCTTCTTTTTTTTAAAAAAAAATCTGTAACAGTATTGCAGTAAGTGCTACATTTTTTTTTATATAGTGGGATTGCTTTCTAAGACTGTAACTGGTTAGAAGGGAAAGAGTGTTGTGATTCATCAGTGCCAAATGGAGCTTTTCACATGCATGAATATTTATAAAGATTATTATCATGGCAATTATTATTATTACTTTTTTTAATTCTGTTTGGATATCATGAAAGTTGGCAGTTGACAGATGACAATTTAACTACTCTCCTTCAAGTTTACATCAATACATGAACCAGCATTGGGGTACAAACTCCCAAGTCCTGAAAAGATATTCAGTGCACGTTTTTCTTGTTTGAATGAAGTTGCATGCCCTAGCAAATATTTGCAGAATACTGGGAAATTGGAATGAAAATGAAACCCTTTTTTTTTTTCTCGGGATTCTTCCCTGGAAAATTCTACACCCACCAACTGAAATCCTTTTTCAAATTCAACAAATCTGAAGGTTAAGTAAGTGGTGATTAAATTTGTTTTAAAGTTTTGAGTTATTTGTTTGAGCGATTCAAATTGGATTTGAGATAAAACACGTTAAATTTAGATTGATTTGACTCGGTTTGCATTATTTAGTTAGTTAAATGTGATTTAATTCAATTCATGAATAACTCTAGTAATGAATCTGGATCCCCCTATTATGGAAGTAAACGAGACTTGGAGTAGAGATTGGTGTTGGCAAGAACTTAAGCCTGGTGAGTGAATTGGAGGCCAACTCTTGACGGTGCAAGGAGTTTGATTTTCTATTGGAATTGTCTTGCTTTGAATTAGAAGACTTCGTAATTTGGACGTGGTTTATTATAGTATCAATGCGTCAACTGAATTCATATGCCACCTAATTTTTGAGGTGATTAGATAAACATTTTTCTTTTACGGTATAAAGGCGGCAATAGCCTAGGAAAAAGAAGAGGTGGCATCATCTACCCTTTTCCTGGTATATCAAAACACCTCTTTGTTTCAACTACCCTTTTTAATCTCTATACCAAACAAAGGTTTAATCTAGTTGATTTATAAAGTCACTTTTAAGAAGTGATATCATTTAATAATCTTGAGATTTAAATATCAATATTTGTAATTTCTTCTTTTATGTTAGATTTTAAGACATCCTGTATAAGAAAATAATACCCTCCAGTATATGCAAAATGTCACTGTAAAATTCCAGGATTGTTGCATCAATGGGATATGAATCCGATAAACAAAGGCCAAGTTTTGTATGTATTGTAGTAATATATATATATATATATATATATGATATGACTTCTAGGGAGAATTGTTGGGTGTATATATATATATATATATACTTTGGAGCGGAACTAAGGTATAGGAGGCAGCTGGAGGAATTTTGTTTCGGGCTCTTGGGGTTGTATTGTCCGCCTTGTCAGTGCATTAAAGATAATTTTTAGACATAATTGATAGTAAAAATTAACACTAATAATATATAATTGCATTAGTGTGTCAAAATCCTTCTAACATTTATTATTAACATGTTAAAATTAATAATATATAAAAATATTTTAAACATAATTATAATAAAAGAAATAATATTAATATAATATGACCATATGAATTATAGTATCAAATGACAGTAAAATGGAAAGCCATAGATTTTTGGCCGTAAAGAACTTTACATTTCTTGTAAACAGCAGTAGAATCATTCAAAACTTTCTTCTTTTCTTTTTTCTCTTTCTTTTTCCCTTTTTTTTTTTTTTATAGATTTCATGTGGACCAATACCCAAACAACTGCATTTTGTGCAACTACAACCTAAGGTTAAAAAAAAAAAAAAAGGCATGGTCCCATCACATCCTCTCTATTTTTCCCCTTAATTGTATATGTAAATAGGCTAAAGAAATTGTTTGTTGTAGTACTCTTACAGCAAGTTGATAGTACTTGAACTTGGCAAAGTGGACCAAGAAAGAAAGGGTGAAGTGAAAACTTTAGAAGGGAGGGTAATGAGATTGGCTTCAATGGTTAAAGCAGAGTATACCCTGGAAATTGGAAAGGGCTAGAGTTTAAATGTTTGAGATGAAAACCTCAGGGGAATTACTCGAACATGGCGTAAAAGTCACTGAAACTGGGTGCATATTTTGGTTAAGGCAAAACTGTTAAATTTAGGCCCCGAATATAGGTATATTTGTCTCTGAGACGACGAGGCCAAACTTTCTGACAAGTACTTTATTCAACTTTCGGAGGGAACTGAGTTGAAGTCCCTGCCAATTTTTGTCTTACTTTATATTTTACTTTTATCTTGCTTTAGTTTTACACCAACTACTTTCTTTATCTTCTTTTATCCTTTTGGGTAACTTTTTTTTTAACCTATGAATTCATATAATTACCCAAAGGCATGTATGGCTTTTCAGAAAAAAAAAAAACCTTGACAGAACCCATCAACAAAACAACATGTCAGCCCTCACCTCTCTTTTTCCTTTTCTTTCTTTTTTCTGATTATATTTTTCCCTTAAATAATCCCAAGAAAAACAAAAATGAAAGTTCCACGAAAGGGTGAAAGAAACAAAGGAATTCTTAAAAGTGGGGTAAAGGGGGAGTGTTTGAAAGTAGACGATAACGTGCTGCCATGGTCATGGGGGATCTTGGATGCTTACTTACTTTATATCGAGTTTTTTTTTTTTTTTCTTTTTGGGTTTGAGTGTCTCTTAACTCTTTATATAAGATGCCAATTCTTTGGATACCGAACAAAAATAAACCAGACAAAGGGCCTCTCTCTCAGGTTTCAGTGCAATAACAATGGCGGTCATCATGAAAATTTTTTAAAAAAGCCAATGCATATCTGTTTTGGATTATGTATGTATTTGCATGGAATGGAATACTCCTTGTTTGTTAGCTTCCATTTCAAGCGAATAAGCCAAAAAAAAAAAGAAAAGAGGATTTTGTAAGTCAATCTCAAGTCTAATCTACTATGTAATCATCTCTAATACCTATACGAAAATTAAGATACAGCTATTTTTAAATATTGATATCTGATATTTGATATTTTTAAAAATTAAATTTTATTATTTACGATTTTTTTTACTTATTTTTAGATCATAATTATTTTCATAAAAAAATAATATATACAAAAAAATTTCAACTATAACTTAAAAAAAAAATGAACACTCTTATCCTCCACAATTAAAGATGTTGATGGATTAGTCATTTTTTTTTCAATTTTTTTATTTATGATCAATCCAGTTTAGCCTGTAAAATTTATTTTATTATTTTAAAAATATTAAAATATTATTTATTATTTATTATCAAGTAAATATAATCTGAACAGATCTTTCGATCTTGAGCAGATAAAAGCTTGCAATATTTATGGCTCAATTTCTGATAATTACGGCCAAAAAGTTTAATCGGTGTGCTGCTTTAGAATGGACTTTATTGTTATTATTTTTATAATTTTTGGAAAGTTAAAGCTGAAGCTACTTTGAAAGCAAGTAAATTGAACTTTTAGAAAAGTCAACATAAAAAAAAAAATTCTAAAAGCATGGTTTTTGCAATGGGTTTTTACTTGAATTAATTAGTTCAAAAAATAATAATAAATAAAAAGATGATTAGATTTGAAGAATCCACAACACTTGGGGGAGATGATTGCCTTTCGCTTTTCTCTACTTCGCAGCAGCAGCAGCATGTGTCGAGAATCAATCTTTCATCATCTTCCCATTCTTTCCAACTCAACAACAAGCATTTAAGCATCTCAACTTTTTCCTGTCTCATTATTAAACTCCTAACTCGTAACCATATTACTATATTAATTTCGCAT
>JBBYHM010000010.1:295845-308482 GCA_038381775.1 Adansonia rubrostipa | reverse complement strand
GATGAATTAGTAAGAAAGTCTTGTTTATCCCTTTTTTTGCCCTTTGCATGTTCATTAAAAAAATTGAAAAAACCAAATAAAAGCTTAAAGGTGTTCAAGGACGAATAGGTTGCAACACGAACTTTTTTATAATTTGATCTTGGTGGTTTAATTTTTAGATCTATTTTATTATTTAAAATATTAAAATATAAATTTTATATTAAGATTTGTATACTTTATATTAAGTTTAAATAATTTTTTATTAATTAAACAATGATATTGATCGAACCTAATTAACTCAATTAATTAAATTTCATTTTTAGTTGACTTGACCCAATACCAACCATATTTATCAAACTAAAGTAATTGCTCGATCCTTGCAAAGATCTTAAAAAAACACTACAACTACTCCGTATATAAACAACAACAACAACAACAACAACAACATTATCTTCAGTATCAAGAGCTTACTTTCACCTAAGAAACTTCGAATCAATTGCTTGTGATTTTGTGTCAATTGTTTTCTCTTAAATTGTGCAATTTTTTTTTAATTTTATAAAATCATTTGCATTCAACAAATATAAAATATTTAAATATAATTCTTTAAATATATAAAAATATTTTAAAAAATTGAATAATATCCGAGCATGACACTCACCCCACATTAAGGTAATATAGGTCAGCACTTGGATTTAATTTTTATTTTTCCATTTGCAAAAAAAAAAAAAAAATTCCATTTTAAGTTTATGTTTTTGGAATTAAAATTTTTTGTTTTTTGTTTTTTGGAAATGAGCCCAGGTGGGTGGAAATGGTGATGGTAGCAAGTTTGTCATGAAGGGAAGGGCAAGGGCTGTTCATGCCGCTCTCAGTCACGCACCATCTTATGTCGTTATGCGACAAATGGATTGGGTCCACCGACCTGTATAGGCCTCACTCTCTCTCTCTCTCTTTCTCTCAAAAACTTTCATTTAATATTTATTCTGTAATTTGAAACAAATGAGCAAAATCAGGTAAAGAAAAGAAAAGCAAAAAAAAGGAAAAAATCTGCTTGGGAAAGTATATGTGTGTTAGTGTATCTGTATGACACCACAGTTTGGCATTTAAAAGGGAAGGGAAAGAAACAGTAAAGGAAAATCAAGAAAAGCAGCAAAATGTCCATAGGTTAGATTTTTTTTTTAAATATATTACACTTGATTTTATATATATATATGTGTGTGTGTGTGTGTGTATATATATATATATGTTTTTTTTTTTCACCTTTCTCTCTTCAATGATCTTCATCAACTTCCTTAGATTTCAGATCTTCAGATATTAGCCTTCAATTCTACTCATAAAGCTTGAACCCCCCCCCTTTTTCTCAGTCTTTTTCAGATAAGTTTTCAATGTGGAGTTGCTGTTAAATACTGGGTTTTTTTGAGATGAAGATATTAGAAGACTGAAAGCTCAGAGAGATATACAAAAAAAAAAAAACACTATTTGAAGAAAAGAAGAAGCAAAGGGTTGGTTTAAAGATGGCTGCTTC
Organism: Adansonia rubrostipa; assembly: GCA_038381775.1. Taxonomy (NCBI): domain Eukaryota; kingdom Viridiplantae; phylum Streptophyta; class Magnoliopsida; order Malvales; family Malvaceae; genus Adansonia; species Adansonia rubrostipa. Next base: position 306,981 of record JBBYHM010000010.1, on the reverse strand, counting down.
ATCTTCTTCCTCAGGGGCTTTTTTTGGAATTAGAGTAGAAGATCAAAACCAGATGAAGCAACATCGTTCTTCAACACCAACTTCATCGACAGGGCCCGGGCCAGCTCCATCGCCGCCTCCTAAGAGAAAGAGAAACCAACCTGGAACATCATGCAAGTATCCAATTTTTTTTCCTTGTAATCTAAAATATTTCACCAAATTCAAGTAATGAGAATTCATCTCAGTTTTATCCCTAGTTTTTCTTGCTTCCTTTCCAGAGGAAACCCTAAATTCTGATTTTTTTTAGTGGAAATGACAAGGGATTAATGGTTTTTATATTCTTCAGTCATCATCCAAAAAAAATTTTTCATCCTTATTGTAATTAATAAAATTTAGAATTATCTAACAATTTTTTTGTTGTTGTTGTTTGATGATAACAGATCCAGATGCAGAAGTGGTAGCACTATCTCCCAAGGCCCTAATGGCAACAAACAGGTTCATTTGTGAGGTGTGCAACAAGGGGTTCCAAAGGGAGCAAAATTTACAGCTCCACAGAAGAGGACACAACCTGCCATGGAAGCTAAAGCAGAAGACAAACAAAGAAGTGAAGAGAAAAGTTTATCTTTGCCCTGAGCCCACTTGCGTCCACCATGACCCATCCAGGGCACTTGGTGACCTTACTGGCATCAAGAAGCATTACTCGAGGAAACATGGTGAAAAGAAATGGAAGTGTGAGAAGTGTTCCAAGAGGTACGCCGTGCAATCCGACTGGAAAGCTCATTCAAAGACTTGCGGCACTAGAGAGTACCGATGTGACTGTGGCACACTCTTCTCAAGGTAAGTTAATTATAATACAATCTATGATATTTCCTTCGCATTTTCCCATCACTCCATCTTCATCTGCTTGGCCTATTGTTTTTGGTTAGCTATTAGATTCCTCAGGAGACAAGGATGGTTCGAAAATTTTGATGCTTTATTATCTCTTTCCCTTTCGATTTTCTAGCAATCCCCAATTTTTATTTACATTTTTTTCTGGGATTTTTCAAGTCCAAGTTGCAGAAAATGGTGAGTGAAGAAATCAAACATATTTCCACGTGAATAATCTTTTGGAAAATCCATTGGCAATCGAAGCTTTCTATAGCCTTTCTATCCATCAAACAATTTAAACCCTCATCCAAAAAAGAAAAAAAGAAAAAAGCAAAGAAACAGTTCATCTTTTGTTTGTACTTGGAACCTCCGCCCTTTTTTCTTTTTTATTCCTTGCCTTTTTCCTATTCACGTGATGCCATGCCTGTGTTGTTGTTGTTGTTGTTACCACGTTTGTTCTATCGTTGGTTGGCTAGATGTCTTCAGGTCTGTGCTCTTGCAGGCATCCATTTTCTTGATAACCTTAAATTGCTATCGTGTACGTGCTTATTAAGATGATGAAAATTGAAGATAGAGTGAATCAAAACCGGAAAATAATAAGCCGGAATATGGCTTTGTAACCAACATCTACACCCTCTCTCTCTCTCTCTCTCTCTCTCTCTCTCTCTCTCTTAGAAGTTCCAGCTTTGAAGCTGTGGTCTTTCTGTGTAGGCAATTTCAGTCTCAAACCATGGGAGGGATAGCTTCAGGCTGATGTGAAATTCCAAAAGCAAGAAATCAAGGAAAAAAAGTGAAACCCAGATAGCTTTTTTAGCTTCTCGTTTTAGAAAAACGATTCTTAACTGTAAATTCAGATAATATTCCATGAGTTTCTGTATTAATGGAAAGACAAATTCCCGAATTGGGGCTTCTTGATTGCATCGCTTTTTTTCACTTGCTTGAATACATTCTCTTGTTGCATTTATTGAACACCCAGTTCTTGAAATGGTAGTTTATGGTTAATGGTTTTCAAGTTTTAGTGAAATTCTTTCGACCTACCCTCTTCAATTATTTGTCTGCCTACTAGGTAAATTTTAGTTAACTACCCTTATCTACTTTCTAGCTTCTAGCATCTTTTCACCCTATACTTTTTTCTATTACCATTCCAGCATTGCTGCTTGCTAACCTTTCTCTTGCTGCTTTAGGGTTTTTATACTTCAACATTGTTAGGTACACTCGGTTTTTCCTTTTCTAATAAATAAAGTTACAATTTGAAAATAATAGAAGCGACATTGATTTTAATATTCGAATTTTAAATTTATTAGATATTATTTTTTAAAAATAATTGCATTAATTAATTAAATTAAATCTAGAGTATTACATAAGCTTATTTCATATACTCATTTCACACATTTACTTCTTATTCCATAAATTTAAGCCAAAAAAAAAATTATGAGATATTATAGAATTTTGGAAAATTAAATACTATGTGAATATCTAAATTGAATGTATGAGATGTCTGTATATAGTATTTTACTTCATGGTATTTTTTTTCTTCTTACATTTTTGGGTCTGAATAATGGAATTAATTTCATTATTTCTAATTTCTTATGTTTCCACTGGACATCTCAAAGTGAGTTCTTTAGATAGCTAGTCATACCCAAGATTAATTGATTGAAATAATAATTTCCTTTCAACAGCCTAGCATTCAAAAATCCTATAATCTGATATTCAAAACATGGCAGACACGTTTGCTGTTCAAGTTTTTTTGTTTTTTTACTGACTGTCAGCTGGTTATCTCTGATGGATTCCTTTCTATTATAACTGTGGCAGACGTGACAGCTTTATCACTCACAGAGCATTTTGTGATGCACTGGCTCAGGAAAGTGCAAGGTACCCTCCATCATTGAGCTCCATTGGCAGTCATTTATATGGTAACAGCAATATGAGCTTAGGATTACCTCAAGTGGGAACTCAAATTTCATCATTACAACACGACCAGAATAATCGGACTGGTGACATTCTAAGACTTGGTGGTGGTGGTTCCAGGAGTAGCCAGTTTGATCATCTTCTAACTCCACCAACGGGATCTTCATCATCATCATTTCGACCTCAGCAGCAACAGCATCCCATGGTTTCTTCTGCTGCTTTTATCATGCAAGAATCGAACCAGATTTTCAATCAAGAACATCAACTTCAAGAAGGATTGTTGGGAAACAACAGCAAATCTTTCCAAGGACTAATGCAATTTCCCGATATGCGAAACAACAATTTAACTTCAGGTTTGCTAATCTCTGATCAATTCAACAATGAAAATGTTGGCGGCGGTGGGACAAACGAAGCCTCAAATCTCCTCTCGAACAACCTAATGGGCGATCAAATCTCCTCCAACATCCCTTCTCTCTTTAACTCAAATGTTCAAAACAATAACATTGTACCCCAAATGTCAGCTACTGCATTGCTTCAAAAAGCTGCTCAAATGGGCTCAAGTTCAAGCAACAACAATAACAACAACGGCGACTCTCTTCTAAGAAGCTTTGGTACCTTCAAAACCTCAAACTTTGGAGGCATTTTCGGCGATAGCGCCGGTGACAATCTACATGAACTAATGAACTCCATAGCAAGTGGTAATTCCTCCATTTTTGGAGGTGGATCTGGAGGAGTCAATACATATAACACTTTACATGGTCAAGAAGGCCCTTACACAAATAGAACTAGCACGGAACAAGAAAAGCAGAAGCACCACCAGCAACCGCAGCAAAATTTGAATGTTAGCGTCGGTGGTTCAGACAGATTGACAAGGGACTTCCTTGGGGTTGAGCAAATGGTTAGAAGCATGAGCGGAGGAGCGGTTTCACAAAGGGAGCAACAACAACAACAACGACAAGCAATGGGGTTAAGCACCTTGGGTTCAGATCGAAATACTAATATTACGGCGCGCAAAAGCCACCAATCTTTTGATGGGGGTGGGAACTTTCAGTGACGAAAGAAAGAAAAAAAATAAAAAAAGAAAAGAAAAAAGATATGAAGAAAGTACAAAGGTACGTAATATTATATGATTAAAGTCTTACTTTTTAGATTTCATCGGTAAGTATGTCTTTAATTTACTGTTTTTTGGAGTTTGGGTTTTATTTTATTTTTTCTGATTTTCTTGAATTCTCTGACATATTGTCTTTGCATGGGGCAGTCATGAGTTGTAGTACATATGGGTTTTGTTTCTTTTCTTGTCTGTTTGTTTTTATTTTTTTCTATTTAATTTTATGGGCTGACAGTGTCACGAGTGCTGCTCTCAAGAATCTAGATGCCGAAAACAAATATCTAGCCTTTTTCATCTTAGGCCATGCATCCATCATCATCCCTTTCTTTTCTTCAACTATTGTTACAATTTCTTAAGCATAAATTATATTTTCATTGAATTTTACACCACCAGAAACATGGGAATTTTTCAAGACACGACGTTTGTATATAGCAACGGATATATATTATTTTTTAATAATTATATTTAAAATATTATATAAATTTTTTAATATAATAATAATTAATATTATATATATTTTAATATATTTATTATTCATTTCATATTTGCATTATATTATATTTTAATTTTAATTTTATTATTTTTTATAATCATATCATATATAAAATTATCAAATTTAAAAATTCTCATTTTAAGGCATTCTCTATAAGAACTAATTAAAAATTATTTATTATTATTTTAAAAAAATTTATTTTTAATATATTTTATTAAATTCAAAAAAGAATCTTATATATATATATATATATATCTAACTTTAGCCGCACTAAACAGTAATTGATACTATCCATAATTTTATTTTTTACGAAAATCCAAGTTTCTTACTATTTTTTTACCTTGATGTCCAATTTCTAAAGTGAGTTCATGGCAATGATTATACAATAAAATATTAAATAGTAAATTTTGACCGTAAAACTATATCATATTCTTCATAATCCAAAACTGAAAGCCAGCATTTATCCCATTTTATAATATATGCATGATTCCAAATATTCTAAATAAAAATTTATAAAAAAAAAAAGGAATTTAGCATATTTGAAGCATCACCCGATGATGATGTGACATTTCTTACTGTTAGGAACGAAGTCTTCTACTAATGCCATAAAAATAAAATTACCATACTTTCTTTGTTAATGAAGTACAACATCTCATCACCTTTCACTTCAATTTCTTCTGATTTAACTTTTTTTTCCCTATAAAAATAACAAACATTTTTCATTTGGGGAACTAGCAAATTTGCATTCCTTCAAAAACTAGATTTCCATACTAGGTCTCGTGGCTAATTGCATGCCTAACACTTTTTTTTTTTCTATTTTTCTAAAATGGGACCATTTTATTTGAACATGAAATCTTTACTCCAATTTCATCTCACTTAGCTTTCAAACTTGAGTTAAATCCTAGTGATTTCTCTTTGCACAATAATTTTATCAGATTAAGATATAATTTGCACTTATACATTGAGTTTTCTTCTCTTTTCATATCTTATATATTTGATAAAAACGAAATTGTTTGGATTATGGATTATTAGATATTGAATATTCTCAAATGTTAGGGCACCAATAATTTTAGATATAATACGAAAAAATAATTAAAATATAATATAAAAAATAAAAAAACATAATATGAATTCATAAATTATCATAATTTAACTTAGGGTTTCTTGCTGTGATCTTAATTATTAACTTTGGCCTTTTTTTTGGGCAGATGTTGCTCCATGGCAAGGCCTTTAGCTTTTATCCAGCCCTTTTTTTTTGATAGGTCAAGTGAAAACTCGGAGAAATGGAGATCAACGGGGGATTTTCGAAACCCTAATCAAGTGATCATCAATCAGCAAAGGCAGCTAATTAACCCTTAAAATCCAAGCTATATATATGTATGAAAACTTTCTTCCTTTTTCCTTCAACTCTCAATGTTAATGAGTTTCCAATCAAATCCCAAGCTACAATCTTTTTCATATAGTGACTTTAGCCAGAAAAAAAAAACACTTCTCTTGTTTCCTTTTCAACCAGTTGTATTATAACAGTTATATTAGGCAGCCGCCATTGTAGAATGAGTATCGAATGTCGTTTCTTTATTCCTCTGAATATGCTATCAAGCCAAGACAATTTCTGTTCCTTGAAATGGTCGATTATCAAGTTGCCAGACTACTAGACAAATGGATCTTGAAAATAATAAAGACATCCTATTTTATACTTTAACAATAATTTAACCATGGAGTAAATTAAAATTTCCTCGGGCCATTTGCTCAAATTCCTCAAAAAAAAAAAACATTTAAATTGTTTAGAAATTAACTAAAAAAAAGAACGTTTTTGAATTCATAATTAGACATATTGAGGTCGGGTTAATAACTCAAACTTGAAGGCTTGTACGATATCTAAGAGGACTTACACTAAAAATGAGATGCATTTAAAAAATGGACTAGGCATTGATCCCAACATTCAAAGATCAAGCTCCAACCCATTTTCCAGTTATTTAATATATTATTTTTATTTATATATATTATGCAATTTATAAAATATAAAGATTAAATATGTGTATATATATAATATTATAGCGTAAAAATTAAAAATATATATGTTAAATAGTTCATGTTTAAGAACATAATAAAAAATATAAAATTTTGAGATTAAATAAAAATATTTTTAAAAAAATTTCAAAAAATATGGATAGCCCTAAACTTTTAAATATTGGTGGATTTGGGTAGAGTTTAAGGTCAATATTTTGAGTTGAATCGAGTTTAAATAAGTATATACAATATTAATAGTCCTATACATAAACTTAACCAGGCATGACTCAAAAACTTCTTTATTTTTTTTAACTTTGGAATAAGTAAGCCTACCATTTTTATCCTGGAAATGTGAATAGAAAATATATTAATATATTAATATCTTTTAATATTAAGATAGAGTTTTAGGTCGAGTTGAGCAAGTAAATTTTGTTCACACTCACGTGAAGAGGGGCATAGGCAATTATCTCAAGAAAAACCAACCCAACAATATATGATATAAAGTTTCCTAGAAAATTAACATGTGACCTGTATATCTGTATAAGATGAACCAAATCCTCGGTGGATTTGATTCTTCCAATATCTATTAAAGGGCCCTAGCTAGTACAATTTCTCGGGTACCTTGGCCCTTTGTAGTTGTAAATATTCCATAGGGAATGTGATGTAATGTTTTTTTTTTGGTTAATATTACTTGGATTAAATGTGTCTCCAAGGGATGCATTGTGCCAATAAATAGTGACATTTTATAAATAAAATGTTTGTTAAAACTTATATTAGTGCATAGATCAGTAACTCTTTCATTGAATCGATACCTAATAATAATTTTCATCAAAATTGTTAAATGAAAAAAAGAAACGAGTGCTTTTAGCACATTTATTAAAATTAATTAAATTATTATTTAAGAAACCCAATACAAAAAATAAATAAATAAATGAAATCATAAGCAAACAAATGAAGGACGACAACAAAGAATGAGGAATGTTTCATCAAAATGTCAACAACTAGCACAAAATCCGCATTTTTTAATATATACTTCCAATCCTTTCTCTATTATGTATGTTCAAGTGGTGGGTTACATAAATGAAAATTTATGCCATTGTCCCCTCTTCCTTTCAGATCTGCCCTCTCCATAATTTTATTTTTCAATAAGTGGGGAAGTGGTTCCAATACTGATTTTCAAATCCAAATCAGCTGAATGTATAGTTGGATGAAAAAAATTATATTATAATAAAAAATAATTATCTTATACATCAATGATGAAAAGAAAAAAATTTTTAAAAACAGAGTTTGTGAGATGACACATTTTTGATAAAATAAATTTAAATAATAAATAAATCAAATACTCATCAACCATGAACCATAATTGTAAAATTTTTTTACTACCGATATATGAGATAATTATTTTTATAATTAATTAGAGTTTAACTGTAGAATTATTCATTAATTGAGACATGAATTTGTCCTACATTAATTTATTGTAAAAAATTACGTATAGTGAAAATCATGGTAGATGATAAATTTAGATGAATTTCAATCAAGTTTAAGGTATCATGGCAACTTGGCAACTAGGTGAGCGATTTCAATATTTTTTATTTGGTTGCTATCGTTTTAGATTATTACCGGAAGTACAAATATTAATATTTAAATTTTAAATTCATTACTTTTAAAGATAGCTGCACGAACTAATTAAATTAAGTAATAGATTGCAATTTGAAATTTGATAATTTCTATGTTCCTTCACTCACTCAAGTTCACATTTTCATGATATATTTTCACTAAAATTATTTCTCTTAGTTATACCACAATTTAAAATATGGAAATTGAAATCGAAATAGAGATTTGTTGGTGGTGACTTGTTTTTGGGTTAACTTAAAATAGACTACCATCATCATATAACAAATGTTTTTTTTATATGTAATCAATTAATTATTGTTTAAAATATGAGATGATACTGATCTATACGGTCCAAAGAACTAGTTAATTAAGGCTAAACCTACAACTATAATCTATTATCAATTAAGGCCTAGCTAAGCAAATAATAATTTATTAAAAAAAATATGAATCCAAGAAGAAAAGACACTTGACAAAGTTATACCCTAAACTGCAATAAATGCTGTCAAGAAAGAAGAAACAGTCACATTTTAATCAGTTTGACATGTTTCATAATAAAATTTGTTATTTATTTTATTTTGTTACCAAAATATATATATATATATATATATATTCTTTACAACCAATCTTAAATCCATTTGTTTAATTTTTTACCCTTTTTTGAGTTTTTATTTTTCAGATCAAAATTTAAAAAATAATTCATTTTCTAGACAATCAAAGTAATTCTAAATCTCTAAAAATCGAATAATATATATTCAATTGTACCTTATTAAATAGGATAGTGTATATTTTGGTCGTGGGACCAAAATAACTGGACGAAACCAGCAAACAAATAAAATACGGAGACCGGGCTTTGAAATTAGACTGTCCAACGACCATCAGTTAATTGACTCCAATATTTAATAAATAAAAAATCTGTTCATAACTGGGGTTATTATTCGTTTGACTCAAATTAAACGGGATATAAGATAAGCTTTCAATAGTCCAAGTCTCTTCAACCTAAATTATCATATATATATATATATAATACTTTTATTTAATTTTAATTATAAAAAATATATAAATATTTATATAAAATAATTTTATATTTTAATTTATTTTTTAATAATAAAATAAAATCTTGAAAAGGTCTGCCCCAAACCAAAATCAAATTCCAACCCTTAGCCCGACTTTGAGTATAAATACTTGTAAATCTTTTCCTGGTAGAAAATGAAAATAAAAGTAAAACACTGTTCATAAATAAATAAATAAATAAAAAAAATATATATATATATATATATATATAAAAAAAATCTATTTTGGGGGAATAAATAGTGTCGACAGTTTGGCAGTCACGGACTTATTGATTCCATAAAGTTAAAAAAAAAAAAAAAAAAAAAGACAACAATTGCGACAAAAGTGCCACATTATCAGTTTCCAAATAATTACTATAACCAACAATTCTAAATGCTTTACTCGTTGCTTGCATCTTACCTGAATTTCAGAAATTTTCGGACAAACACTCACTTATTCAATATTAATAAGCTGACTGACTGTGAATTTGTGTTAGTTTATGAATTTATTTTTTTAATTTACAATTGTATATTTATGAATAAATAAAGTTAATGAAGTGTTTATTAATAAAATTTATATTAAAAAACGAAATTTATTTAATTTGGAAATTAGTAAAAAATTTATTGTTTTTAGTAGTATTAATGTAAGTTTTGCGTATTTTTACAATAAGTTGATTTACCTTTTAAGATTGATGAAAATTTTTAGAAATTTGAAAATAAAATAATTTAATGTAAATTTTATATTTTATTTATTATCATAAACTTATTTAACAAAATTTTTTTATTGAATTTAATTTTTTTTAATAAGTTGGATAAATCTTAATGATAGTGTCAAAATTTACAATGAAGATTTAAATTTTAGTAAATAACAATGACTATTTTCATTAGTTTAAAATACTTTTCATATTTGTATTTTTATATATTATAAATTATAGATATGTATATATTTTCAAAGATTAGCATTTGATACACTAGCAATAGAGGTGTCCGTAAGTCGAGTTACGGCCGAAAGTTTTTTAAATTTTTTGTTCAACCTCAAAAGCCTAAGTTACTATAACAAAAATAATAAACATATTTTTACATTTACATTTATATTTTTATAATTAAATTTTTAAAAAATTATTATTATATAATAATTTGAACCAACTTTGTCCAAGTTCCAAGCCGTGTGTCAAGCCCATGGACAAATTTAACTGGCAGTGGAAATATTTCATTTGCCGCATGTCACGTTTTTATTTTTAATTAATTTTTTATTACATTTAAAAGGTACGTGTCATTCTATGACTGCTTATAAAATCTAAATAAGATAATTTTTCATATTTTCCATTTCAAAAAGTTCTTTAAAATGCATAAAGATTATGTCTAGGCGGTGTGGCTAAGATTTATAATAATATGTGCAAGTTTTTAGTCCAATTAATAATTTTCTTTTTCTTTTTGGTCAAACAGAATTTAGATGTGTAATTTAGCAAAATAAAAAGAAACGTCGTCGGTTTATGCACCTTTGTGGTTAAAATATATAAGTCCATTATTTAAAAATTTTAGGTTTTTTTCTTTTTTTTTTTAATATTTCAAATCTAGATATAACTTTAACCTCTATAAAATAACTCACCTAAAGAGAATATTTCGTGTTTAAACTCTCTTGAGCCCATGACCTTCATAAATTTGTCCATAGCATCATACTTACTGAATTAATATTCAGTCAGCTAAAATCTTGAAATCTATAAATCTATAATTTAAAATTTTTGGATTTAAATCTTGGAATTAAAAGATGACGTTATATTAAACTTCACACGATAAGAAATAATTTATACAATATTAATTGTTAATATATTAAAATTTATATAAAAATATAATACGTTAAATATGATTATGATACGTAAAAATATTCAAATGCATAAGTTGTTGGATCAGGTTAACATAATGCATTTTTATGCAAGTACAATTAAACCTAACCGTCGGGGGAAAAAAAAGAATGGAGTAAATGTCTATAGAAGGTCAAAAATAGACCTCAAGTTAAGCAATTAAATATTCTTTTGTCTTTATTAATCAATTAAATAATTCTTAATATATTAATTAGTGTTGGGGTTAGGTATTAGGTGGCCAAAACG
>JBBYHM010000010.1:266607-284095 GCA_038381775.1 Adansonia rubrostipa | reverse complement strand
AATAAGCAAACGGTGAAAGTGGACATTTAAGAACAGAAATAGAATAGGAACAAGATAGCAAGACGAGGGAGAAAGTAACAAAATTTGAAACACACAAACATGTGATCTTACCTTGCTTTGAAGCATGCACGCATGCATCCATGTGAGCCGATGGTGACCGACCATTGGAATAAATTGCAAGGACACTTGGCGTCGCTCATCCATTGGCTTGGTTGGGCTTGGCCCTCCCTTTTTTCAACTATGGTTTCTCTTGGATTCGAGCATTAAATTACTGGGGACATGTTTTGACAACAACTGCGAGAAAGACCCGGCCTCTTGTCAAGGGGAAAAAGAAAAGGGAAGGGAAGGTCCTGCTTCTAAGGGCAAAAATTAAAAAAAAATCAACTCAAACGAATCGAGGTTTTAATTCATATTGTTCAACTGGTTATTTTTAAACAGAAATTTAAACAGTGACAATAACGTGACATCATAGTTATTATTTCGTGAGTTTTGATTTTTTTTATTATTAATGTTAAAATTTATTTAATTATTATTTTAATTTTTTCATATTTAACATTATTTTTATTGAATTCAAAAAAAAATAACGCTTTAAATATATTACTCTTTCTATATAAATCATTATAACCAATGTATAGTGACACTGATAAAATATTTTTCATTTTTTATATGAATTTTACTAACTAGCATTTTAAAAGTTAAAACACTCTTTAAAATTAGTTAATAAATTATTTATAATAATAATATAATATAAAATATAATAATCCATAATTTTATTTATCACTTTTCATGCTTTAAATGAAAATATTAATATATATTAGCTTAAAAAAAAAAAAGCATCACATGACTTGAAAGAAATGTAGGAGACATGAAATACCTTGACATAGATATGGTAGTACGGTCATGGTGATGGCAACTGGTACCCGGTGGGTCTAAGGACGCCCCACCCTTGGGTGGGGGCCCGCGGCGCCCTGACTCTTGCTCCGCCACCAGGCCTGCACATGGGGGGGACTATTGTTTATCACTATCCCTTATTCACCTCCTCGTGCCTTGATTAAGAATTAAGACCAGCCTTCGTCTCACCCCACCCAAAAACTTGTGTGCATTAGATCTAGTAATTCATAATCGTATTATATTTTTATATTTTATCATATCATAATTATATTTATAATATTTTATATTAATATATATTTTAACACATTAATATAAATTTTAAGATATTCATATATTTATATCGTGTTTTAATTTTTTCTGTATCATATTCGTATAATCGTATCTAAATATTATTCAGTTTAATTGTACTATAATTACAGGATTTAAAAAGCATAAAACGTAAATTGAACTAACTAGAAATATTTTACGCACGAAAATACGCGGGACGTTCAAGTCAATAGAGAAGTGTTAATTCTTGTGAAACTTAAAAAAAAAAAAAAAAAGAGAAAAATTTCTATTCACCGGCCTAGTATTTGTTTTCCCTCAACTTTTCCATACTCCAAACAAGATAAACTTAAAAAGGAAAAAAAAAATAACATCAGAACACTAATTAATAGTTCATACCATCAATATATACAAATTCCCTAAACTCCAATGCAACTTGATAGCTGACCAAAAATTTACCAACCTGTCAATCTATAACTCTTTATTTTCCCTAAAGTATATTTTTGTTTATCCGGATTCTTCATTTTTCTTAAAATATCTATATTTATCCGAACTCTTTATTTTTTTTTTATTAAACATATGTGTCTAATATCGGTATCTAACGCATTCCGGATCACAAGTATAAAATATGATCTATACATATACATATAAAGACTTACAAAAAATTAAACATGCCCATACTAAACGCATATCCATATTCGACAGTTACCTATGAGTCCAAGTAACAAAGCTACCAATTACCAACATTTGTTCAACTTTTAAGCTACCTATGTAATGAAAAAACCTTAAGTAAATCCACCTTCAACAAGTAAAAGGGTTCTAAGATAATAATAGGGATACTCTTTGTTAGGCCAAATATAAGATCACAATCGATTATTCTCTTCAGGGAAATGATGGAAGATTCAGCAATACAGAAGAGGGGTTTTGATACTTCTAGTCTTATAGGAACCGAAAAGTCACCAGTCTCTCCTACTAATAATTTTCTCATTGATATTCACCTACATTGATGTTGGGTAATTAATACCCCCATATAAGACATGCCCTAAAAATTGCAAAGGTTAATTTCACCTCAAATGACTTTAACTAATTGATAAGATAATTTTCTCTTCAAATGATAGCTGATACAACAATGGGTATTAGTGTTAGACATACAAAGAATCAGCTAACGTAAAAACACAAAAAACAAAAACAAAAATCGATCACATACTCTGGTAGTGATATTTCTTCTAGCTCATCAGTAGTGAAGCCAGTATCTGTCCCATTGTTTTCTCACAAGTGTCACCGTCATTCTTGACATCCATAACAGACTCTAGCACTGCAGCATCCAGAGTCAACTTCCTTTTTGCAATCTCATAAACATTCTCATCAACGGTACCTTTGGTAATCAGTCTGCAAATAATTTGAGCATATTCACTAAACTACGTAAAATTTGCATCTAATGCGTTAAAGAGAGCCGAGAAGGAGAAGAAATAGTGAGAGAGGGAAAAAGAAAAGGGAAAGGAAGGGTTTTTTTCAAGCATCTGTGTACAGTAACTGGCCTAGTTCGGTCAATTCGTTGGCAACGATCTTCAGCCTGTTGATCAATCTATGGATTAAAATCCATGTCATGAATAACTACAGTATCAGCTCCTGTCAAGTTCAAACCCTGCCCTCCAGCTCTTGTGGACAAGCAGCACGCAAATACAGAAGTTTCATTATTGAAATCATCGACTATAGTCTGCCTATCAGTCACCTGAGTACTGCAAAGTAGGATATATTTAATGCTCAGCTGATGTAATCCATAAGTAAACAAAAGAAACTTGAACAGTAACTTTGTGTAAAAGTAAAAATGCCAACTAAAATTCCTGCATCAGTTAACCCTCATGGTGGAAAAGTGGAAATGGCCTTTTAAAAGAAAACACCAATACTTTCCCCCTTAAGAAGGAAAAAGAAAATTCTAACAAAGCAGAATGTAAGGCAACACCTTCCATCAAGCTGTCTATAAGTAACCCCAATCACATCTAAAGTCCGCTCTAAGATATCAAGCATCGATGTACACTAGCTAAAATCGGAACTCAATGCCCACGTCTATTGAGTGAAAGCTCCGCTAATGCCTGCAGCAACAGAAAAGCGCATTCAAATGTAACTGATGAATAACAGTTAGAAGGAAGAGAGAGAGAGAAAGAGGCAATAAAAAAATACCTGGCATTTAGCTCAAAGCATAACATATTCATTGGAAAGAGTTCCTTTACCACCGGTAATTCCATAGCGAAGTAAAAGCTGTAGTAAGAATGTTTAAAATAACATATGAATGCTAAAACTTAAAAAAAAAAAAAAAGATTTTGGCCACAATTAGATTCAAAATTGCAAAAAGCATTCCTAGCATAAACTTGCAGTTATACCCTAGCATAAACTTTCTCAAATAATTTCAATTTCCAGTTCTAAAATATTTCAACTATGTCTCCACCAATTATTGTCTTCATCGCTCATAAAAGTTTCTATTAGATGCAAATGTTGAATGACTCGTTTCTTGGAAAAATAACTAAGAACAAACACAACCAAAGAATAAATATACACTGTACACATATAACAAATAGTAATCACAGCAAGTCAGAAGTCTTGAAAAAGGAAAAGGAAAATTCTTCATGGAAAGAATTACCCGATGAATTGAGAAGTCATTGCAATTCCTTAGTTCCTCAATTACTCTGTCCAAGGTACATTCAAAACACCCATTGAATGTAACTTTTTAGCAAAGAGAACAACATCGTTATCATTATAAATTCGCCTCACTAATAATGGATGATTTGCAATCTAGAGAAGTTCAAAACAAAGATATTAGGTTTAAGCACCAGGGGACCCTGTTGAAATAAAATACATGGCAAGGGAAAATAAGGAATATAAATGAAGCACCTTTCTAAACTGAAAAAAGTAGTTCGAGATCTGACGTCGAGGAAGAATTCCAACAATATTATTCATGTCAGACTGTGAGAGCTTTGCTATGCGTGATGTGAAATGGTACGATACTCCTCTATGGCTTCCCTATATGCATCTTGTTGCTTCTCCATATTTACATACTCAACCTGCAGAAGTGATACTTAGCTCCTCTAGAATACTGAAACAGTTAATTCCAGAAAGGAATTTTCAAATTTAAGTAAACTCAATATCTAACTGAAAACCTAAGAGTAAAAAAGCATCTACCATTGTATCTTTGGGACGAGTTGCTGCATCACGTCTGATTTCAGACGCCTCAAGATGAATGGTCCCAAAAGGGACTTCATACGACCAATCAACTCCCTATCTTCTGCATTTAGTAGCTTCTTCAAATCTACATCCTCAGTGGCAAAAAGATCAGGTACCATGAACTCCAGCAATGACCACAGCTCCTGCAACAAAAATCTATCCACTCAGCAACCACAATATAACATGTAGAATACTCAGAAGCATATTCAACAAACATATCTTCTAACGCTTTTAATACCAGCAGCATTTTACTCTGACAAAAGAACAATCTTATCAGAAGCTTTCATGATAATAGGTATTTCTTACAAAAATTGAGATTCCATAAAGCAAAAAGAATATATGAAAGATCCAGGCACAAAAGACTTCTTTTATCTAAACCAGAAATTCAATGCATGATCCATTGAGTTGAAATACGGTTGTCATAATGCATACTCTACGTTGATTAGAATTGCTTCTTTTTTCATTTACGAAATTTGGTTATCTCTGACAAAATCAAGTTCATTAAGACCGTCGTTTTTAATTGATAAAATTTTATTCAGAACTAAACTTTTCTCATGTAACTGTGAATCATATGACTTACACGTTGCACCGTAAGACCAAATTTTCAGCAACCATTATCTAATTAGATTATCTCAGATTCTAGAATTATTTTAGGAGAGGGAGAAAAAGGTAACAGTACATGTAAATCATTTTGCAGTAGTGTGCCTGTTAGCATAAGACGCTGGTTTGCATTTTGAGCAACTGACATTAGATTTTTCCATCCATAGCTGTTCTTGTCCTTCAAAGCATGGGCCTCATCCATTAGCACACAGCACCAATGCCAACGTTTCAGAATTTTACGATCATCTTTCTGCTGCACACTATAGAAACTACAATGAAAAAGCCAAATACACACGCACAAACATGCAAACAAACAGAACATAAAAAACCCAGTTAACAAAAAGAACACCTGTGTCTTTCAAAAAGAGAATAGCACACAAGGAGGACATTAATGGAGGAGGTAATCCTGCTTTGGACAATAGCTCAATTCTTTTGAGTAAGCTGTTCGGCCAGCACCACAATACTGAAGTACAAAAAATGATGGGCACCACTTCTTAAGTTCTCTTTCCCAGTTTTCTAGAACTGAGGCAGGACAAACTATTAAATGAGGACCAGGATCATTTTTCAGATGTTTCAGCAAAGTTAGATATGTAATAGCCTGTAGAGAAAAACAATTTAGTCTGATAAAAATGGAAGTCAGACAGGATTATCTAGGGAAACAAATTAGACTTCAGGTACCTGAATGGTTTCTCCAAGACCCATCTCGTCTGCCAATATAGCTGCAAATGTACAAAAAGTTGTACATAGTCCTCCCAAGCTATAACAATAATCTAAAACATAGACAAATATATACTTAGAACCTTAAGTTATTAAATATAAGGACAAATATCCTAGTCACATAACTGCTCCAATAGGCAGCACCAAATAACTTGGGGCATGAACTTGACAGATAAAATAACAATAATAAAGTAACTTGAAGATGAAGGAGTTTCAAATAACAGAAGAATTGGATCAAGTCAAGAAAGATCTGACAATCAGCATCCAAAACCATGAGAGAAATATCTAGACAGACAGGCATCAACAACTAATAGAAGTTGTAACATCAATAAGTATTGATGTAGGTGTATCACACTTATAAGCCAGTAAGAAAATCGGAAGGCCATGTTACTTTAGTATTAGCATGAGGATATGGCAAAAGAAAGCAAAAGAAACAATCATTTCCCGTTTGGTTGATTCAAAATCGGATGCAGTAACAGGACACAGCCCTGCGAAATTCTTGTCACTTTTGTTGTCAAATTGGAAACTAATTGAAACAATCATGAACCTCAATGGATCTTCATTGTGGGCTTTCCTAAACTGAACGAAAATTCAATATCATTCCCTCAAAGTTAAAGAATACAAAACCTTAATATTATCTATTCCAGAAAGCCACTATGACTCAAGGTTCTTCTCTTTTCTTTCTCTTTCCTTTCATACAAAAGTTATTGACACATTCCGAGAAAGTGACTGACTACGGTCGATGCAGTTATTATGCAACACAAGAAACGACACCAAACATAGTCATAAATTTTATGTTTCTTTTTCCATCTTAACTTCTAACCACTCAATCAAAATTAACAATCTCCAGCTATACATGAGAGTCTAGGCCAATAAAGACATCCAAGACTGAGCATTTAGGTTTACATAAAATGTCTGTTCTTCTTCTCAGATTATTTCTATTCGATATGACAAAGGAATATGCTCATTTACTTATCAAATCCTCAGCAGCAATTACAAATAATTATTTGGCTACCACTTCAATGACATAAAAACCTAGAAATATAAAGTCTATGCATAACAAAACATTGGTGTCCAAAGATTAGAAGAAGTACCTCCTCCAATACCCTTATGATGCAACAGAAGAAGAAAGTTCACACCAACAAGTTGATATGGCTTGAGATCTGGCTGAAATTCTGAATCCATCACCCCACATGCGACATAAAAATCATTCTGCGAGAGTAAGATATATTCCAATATATAAACAAGCCTATTTGAAATCAAAAAGTAATGCGGAAAAGATAATACATTCATGCATTCCCCAGTTTCAGTGATGTAATGTAATATCTCAAAACAATTGGCTCTCCTAAAATGAACATAAAAAATGAAATTTCAAGCACCATAAATTTGCAACTATTGTGGTGATTTTCATTAAACTAAAGCTTATACATAGAGCAAAATCACATCATTCACCCAATTAAGATCATTCGAACTTACTGCAAACTTTAGCAATTCCATAGAGCTCTTTTCTAATTAAAAGAATTTACAAATGATCACGGCCTTCCCTGCCTCAATTTTCTCAGTAACCAACGGAAAAACAAAATGATTTCAGCTTTATTTTAAATGAAAAAAAAATTACCTGCGTAACGATTCTCACAGAAGAAGTTTCTACTTCAGCGTATCGTTCACAAGAAGCAGCAGGAACTCCCGTAGAGCTACTTCCGAAGCTCAGTCGATGTTTTTGCACACTTCTGCAACGCCTTCCCTACCACGTCATCCTCGTGCAATTCCTCCTCTTCACTAGACTCAACATCAAACACCTCCTCACAGCCATTTTCATCGCAATCCTTTTCATCATCATCTTCCACTTTATCGTCGTTCGTCATCATTAACCACGAATCGACGGACACGGTTGACTGGCCCGGCGACACCCTCGGCTTCAACACCATCGTCTTCTAAGTTGGAGTCGTCATCCTCTAATTGTTCGACTTCGAATCAATCGTCGCTGCTTTGGTCAGAAAAACTAGCGTGAGATTGGGAATTGAAAGCGAAAGATTCAATTGGACGAAATTTAGGGTTTTTCTTTATAACACAAGCAGACTTGAAAGAATGTTTCTGCCATTCATCATCTGAAATTTAGTGGAAAAAGCGCTTCATTTTAATTTTTTTTAATTTTTTCTTAATTTTAGAGAATAGAGAAAGCAGAGTAGGAAAAATGGAAACATAAGCCAGGATGGGGACTCACTGCAAGAAGTAAACTAAGAAAGACGCGGGCTTTAGTTTGGGGGGACAATTTTTTGCTTGGCAGTAAAACTGTCTGTAACCGGTTACCCAGTTAGGTTTGCCTCGGTTTGTTTATACTAAATTTAGATAAAATATTTTACAATTTGAATTAATTTAATTAAAATTTTTAAATAATAAAATTTTTTATTTTTATTTAAATTTAATTATAAATATTTATATAAAATAATTTTTTAATTTTTTTTAATATTATTATAAATAAGTAAGCAAGACTTGTGTTGATCTAATCCAAACTTAAATAAAAGATGAATGAAGAGCTTAAAGCTATCTCAGCTACGAATACTTCCATTTTTGTTAGCATAAAAAGAGTCCTTTTAATTGTGTAGGATCTGATTTGATAAATTTATTTTTTTTATTAAATTTTAAATATAAACTTTTAATCCAGAACTTAATTTAATCCGAGCATGAATGCGGCTTTGAGGTTAGGTCTTATAATCTTTGACCAGCTATGTATGAACCGAGCAACACGGTGGAAGAAAACGCAACATGTTCCCTGTAAGATGTCGTCATAGTTCAGGGAAGGAAACTGTGGGGTAGCTTTCACAAAAAAAAAAAAAAAAGAAAAAAAAGGCCGTGCTAATAATTTATAGGGTGCCAAGTAAACTATGTCTAAAGATACTTAGGATTTTTTATTTCAATTAATTAATAAAAAATATTTTTATTTAAATTAATTGGCTTACTAATTTATTTTAACAAAGATTTTGTTAAGCATTGCTTCGAGTTTACTTTTAAAATTATTACGTATAATAGTATATTTGCTAAATATATTAAATATGATCAATAAAATTATTGACTATTATGTTGTAAATAATATATTAATTGACTTTAAAAAGATGACTTTCTTAACATTTGATCATTAATAATTATCCTAAAAGGAATTTTCGTAGTTCGTACGTCCAACTGTAACGCCATGTCCCATGCAAGCTAAACACGAATGGGTCATACAGATATATATATATATATATATATGTATGTGTGTGTGTGTGTGTATATATATATATATATATATATATGTATTCATAATGTCAGCGGCTCCAAAATTGGACAAACTCTAACTCGTCTAAAAAATACCCTATAAATAGCTAATTTAGCTTCAAGCTCCATTGTCATCGATCAACCTTTTTCTCATTTTCTCTAAGCCAACTCTGCCTTTCTATTTAACAAATAGCTATAAATAGCCATCGTTTTATCATGAGTGAAGAACAATGTTGGTAACCGTAATTAAAGCTGCTGCGCACCTACTTCTACATTGTCATCGATCAACCTTTCTTCTCAATCTCTCTAAGCTAGGGTGATGCTACTGGTTTTGATCAGCTGCTGCGCATGCCAAGCGCAGCTTTCTTCTACATTTTATGCTAAAACATGCCCAACTGCGCTTTGCACCATTCGCACGTCCATCAGATCAGCTATTGCACGAGAGCGCAGACTGGCTGCATCTCTAATCCGCCTTCATTTCCGCGATTGCTTTGTTCAGGTACGTTTGTTTAATATATGTATATATCTGTATTAAACAAGCTATAACGTCGTTTAAATTCCATGGTTTTCAACTATTTTTTAATGGAGTCTCTTATATATGGCTTTTTTATATTCAGGGCTGTGATGCCTCAATCTTACTAGACAACTCCTCTTCAATCACAAGTGAAAAGTTTGTAATTCAAGCTAACAACTCTGCAAGAGGTTTTGAAGTCATTGATCAGGCAAAATCTGCTGTGGAGAACGTTTGTCCTGGAGTTGTATCTTGAGCTGACATCCTCGCAGTTGCAGCCGCGGATGCCTCTGAACACGTGAGTCTTACTGTGTTAATATATATATACATATATATATATATATATTTGGTGCAAAAGAGCTCAAGTCCAGAGATAGGGGTCGACTCTTAAATCCGCTGGATGACCCTTTTTAAGGGTGGATCTAAGGAACGATTTTGCTAAAACCCCTTATTCTATTTTTCCGATATTTAATGAGTATTCAAATTGATTAACATTGCTCTTGATCTTGAAAACTCAACAGGTAGGTGGTCCATCTCCGACAGTGAAGCTTGGAAGAAGAGATTCTACGTCTGCAAGTGCAAGTCTGGCTAGCAGTCAACTTCCTCGTTTCACTGATAGCCTTCAAAGCCTTATCGATCTCTGTGAAACCAAGAGCCTTACTGCGAGAGAATACGGTTGCTTTATCAGGTTTGTGCATAAGTTTCTTTTAACAAAATCCTCGAAAAATGCACTTCATTTTCCTTGCAAACTAGATTTTAGGACGCCCTGTCAGTCCATGTATCAGGATTTAATAGTCACCCATATACACTTACTTCAAAAGCATTATCCTCTTCAATTGCTCATAAGTTCCACAAAGTTTTGTCACCTAAGGATGCATCTTCCTTGGTTTGAACCAAGAATCTCTACTTAAGAGAGTCCTCAATCGGTACCATAATTGGCAAAAGACTCTTTTAAGACAGAGGTCGGTTAAAATCAAAGGAGACGGACCTTTAGTTGATAAAATCTTGCAAGATCTGTAAGTGTCCAAATAAAACAATATTTTTTAAGTAAGCATATGCGAGATGACGACAAAATCCCATTACCAAGGGTGACGCCAAGAGACATGCTGAACACAATCACTGATATATGAGCTTAAATGCTGAACTTAAAACCATGTGCATGTTCTCATACAATAGGACAAGCTCAATGTGTTACATTCCGGGATAGGATATACAACAATGCAAGCGACATCGGCGCCAGACTTGCCACCACTCGTCGGCGCAGATGTCCGGCCACTTTTCCTGAGGGCAATGGGAATTTGGCACCGCTTGATCTGGTGGCCCCTAACTCCTCCGATAAAAACTACTTCAAGAACCTGCTGCAAAAGAAAGGTCTTCGCCAGTCGGGTCAAATCCCGGTTAGCGGTGGATCAACGGATAGCAGGAACCCTTCAGCTTTCAGGTCTGATTTCGCATCTGCCATAGTGAAAATGGGAGATATCGAACCTCTAACTGGCTCAGCCGGGATTATAAGGAGGATTTGCAGCTGTCAACTTGATGTGATGCATCTCCATTCTCCACCACCCTGCATGCTAATTAAAAGAGCTACAATCTTGAAATTCATCACCTCATCTCTCTAAATTGGAGATATATTTGTCTAATCTGTTTTTTTTTAATTATTTCAGGTGTAATTAGTTAATAATTTTCTGAATTAATTTTTGAATATTGGGAGAGTACTATTATCTCCTTCAACTAGGCCTTTTTTTTTTTTTACTTCGTAGAAATTAATAAAGCTTAATTGCAATCATTGTACAAAAGGAAATTTTCAAACAGACAAACGCTTAATGAGCTCTTAATCGAATCATCCAACATATATACGTGAAGGCAACCGTAGTGGTTGGGCTCAAATTGAGTGACCAAGAATCAAAGATAATTGCTAGGCCCACATTTTACTTTTTTGACCGGAGCTTCAGGCGTGCATATTTGTTTCTGATTTAAATTTAAAAAAATTAATTTAATTAATTTAATTTATTTTAATTTAATAAAAAAATATTAATAATATGAAACTGGTCAACCTAAATTAAAAATAGACAAACATGATAAACCTGAACATTAAACTAAATTAATCCGAAACTAAATCCAACTTAAATCTAATTGATCCAAGTCAAAAATGACTCGGGATGAAATACTTCAAATCCGAAATGACATGAAACAATCAAAACTCAAAATTGACCTAAAATCAAGATAATCTTGACTCCAAAAATTTAGAATATGAAAAATATTCAATCTAAATTAACCGATCGACAAATGAATTGACAGATTCACAACTGCTTAGCAATTCCAAAGAACACGCACCCATCAAGTTTTCAGATAAACCAGTACAATTTTCGAACAGGTATAAATAGATGAAATAAGGTTAACAAGGTTGATTGAGGTAAGAGAAGCCTGAACAATTTAAATTTCCTTGATTATTCTCTGCATTAGCCTATTGTCATTTGTTTGCATGTTTACTTTTCAAATCTCAAACTTATCAGTCAAACCAAACTTATCCAATTGAGCATGTAACAACCAAATCAAATCAAACTTATCGAATTGAGCATGTCTAATTAAGAAATAAATACACTTATCATTAATTAAAATTAGCTGAAATACTGGTATGGTATGTTATGCTGATGAATGTGATTTCTAAAGAAGCGAGATATTATGTTTGAAACATGAAAAGAATTAAATACTTCATGCAACTTAAAACTAGTTTGACATAAATACCTAAACAGAATAAAATGCCTAAAAATTTTGCAAAATATTCAAACTTTGACAAAATCATATTAGATTTATATTTGATACATGAAAAGTGTATAAATCTATATACTACTCAATGCAGAAGGCCCCGGAAATCCAATGCCGGGTATCAACCATTGTCCGTGTTGCTTTCTGCTTCATTCTCGCTGTTGTCTTCAATTCACAAAACATAATCCTTGCCATACAGCGCATTACCCAGAAATCTACATGACTCCGACACTATATATTTGTGTTATACCCATCGAGCCCACAACTGCACAACAGGTATAAAAGAGTAGGTATATACTGTCTGACAAGCTCTCCAAAATGCTCTAACATTCTATCATTCTCCTTCACATTCCATCTGATTCACAGAGAGATCCTTTAACCCTTCATTGACTTAGACATCGAAGGACGTCCACGAATTTAAACTCCAACAACCATCTGATCTCCTGTGCATTTGCAGGTGAAATATAGCCTTCCTTGTCAGTTCTAAGAGCTCACTAATTCGATCGCTGAGAAGACATCAACAATCCTAGAGCTCTAAACCAAATATACGTCAAAATGTTCAGTTTCAGAAAAGATTATTCATTTATTCCTTAAAAAAATTAAATCAGTTAAATAATTATCCAAAAGAAACAATTTGGGGGAGTCCTCTTGAAGAAGCAATCAAACTCATAAGTCAAAGCATGGGCCTTTGAGACTATTACTGTTCGCTAAAAAATTGGATGAAGCTAAAAAATTGGATGAAACTAAAAAATAAAAATAAAAAAAAAACCTAACCAATAAAGTACCATATCAGCATACCATTAGCATTGAAGAATTTCGACATATAACCGGAATAATAATTCATTGATAGATAAAGAGAACAATATCATCTGCTTTAAACCCGTTATCTGTGCTTAAAATCAGAGATCGTATGCGCAGACTAAGAATGTAGCTTTGCTTTACCTAAATGATAAATGTCGACAAAAACTTATTACAATGAAACTGATTGTAGCTAGCATGATACAGGTCAACTGCATAGCAACTCTGACAGTAAAGCTAATGAAGAAAAAAGATGCATCAGGATTCTAGAACAACAAGCTCAACTCAAATTACTTACAGTTCAACATAAGCTAAAAGAAAATTTCAGAAAAAGGTTCTTCCTATGGCAAAGATGTAAAGTCACACTAGGAGCTCATTCGTCGACTGTCATATACACATATTATAAATAAAACCCAGAAGAATTTGCAAACAATGGTAAAAGAATAATTGTGTACCCTTCGGTTGAGCGAAAGTACGGTATTTGTCAGCACAAAGATACCTATCACCAAAAGAAGCATAATCGCCAACAAAAGCTTCTAAAGTATCAGTTCTTCCTCTTTCAAAACCTACTTCTCAGCTAAACTTGTATGACTTCCATGACAGCTTTCAAGCTTGAAACCTATTAAGACAAAGGAAACACTATTGAATTGACAAATGCTGTAAAGTAAAGCACTTTTTTCTTCCTTCAAATAACGGAAAGGCACATTATTAGAGCAGCAATAAAGGATTTGAGCACATTCTCCTCAAGAATGTTTTATTAGAACCAGCTAAAGTGACAATGTGTCACATAGGAACTCTCTTACGGTGCAAAGAAATAGGCAGTTAGCATTCAGATCTTTTGATACGGTTTTTTATTTTGAAGAATTATCCCTAACAGAGAGCTTTGGCAAATAAATATGTGCTCATGAAGAAAAAGAAACAAAGAAATTCAATAACTATGGCAGTTCGTTGGGGCAAAACAACTTTTGAAGCCTGAAGGTAAACAGCTGTAAGTACATATATCAAGATCAAAAATTCAAATCACTAGGAGAGGATAACTCACCAGTCACCATCAAGTGATGGAAAGATTTGATCTAGGCATGGTGCATCAAAATCTCATTTGACTCCAAAATGAGACCTCTTCTGGTCACAGGTTTTGCATCACTAAACAATGGCTCTGGAATGATCCTTATCAGCAAATCTACTCAAATATGTTTGCATTCTCACGACAAGGAATACCTCAGTTTCTTATCCTTTATTATGGTACAGCCCTGTCCTCTGATTCAAGTTTTCTGCAAAATTTGAACAAGATGACCAGACAATTAGACCTTACGTTTGTACACTTGGAACAGCATGATCAATGGGGCTAGTAAGCAAACCCCTCTTAGCCAATTCATTTTGCAACTCAATGGCTTCTGCCACATGTCCTAGCTCATGGTACTTCCTTAATGCACCAATGCAAAGAATTTCATCTGGAAGGATATGCTTGCTTATCATCTCATCCAGAAATTTTCTTGCTAGCTGTAACTGACCACATTGGCAAAACCCCCAAACCAGGGAAGTATAAGCTGGCAAATCAAGCTCCAGGCCCATTTCAATCATTTTGTTATGCAGATTCAAAGCTTCCTGAAAATTTCCATGCTTTAGATTTCCATCTATTAAAGCAGTGTAAGCTGTCTTATCTGGAACCAAATTTTTACTTAGCATTTCATCAAACGTACTTTTGGCTGCTTCAATGAAATTATTTTTACAGAGGCCATCAATCAATACTGTATAAACTGCAACATTAGGTTGCAAATTGAACTCTGGCATTCTATTGAAATAATTAATTGCCTCTAGAATCAAACCTGTTTTGCACAAACCATCAACCAATACGCAAAAAGTCACAACTGTAACTTCGACGCCCAGGTCCCACATTTCTTCTAGCAGATTCAGTGCCTCGGTGGTTTTTCCTGCCTTAAAATAAGAATCCATGGCTGTAGTATATATGACAGGATTTGGACTCAGTCCAGAGTTCTTCATTTCGCCCATGACAAGTTTAATTTCTTCTATCTTATCCTGATTGCATAGTCCCCAAATGACAGTTCCATGCAACAACAGGTCAGGTTTAATGCTTTTCTCCTTCATTTCTTTCAAAAGATTGATAGCATGCTCCATCTTCTTAACTTTCATATAGCCATGAGCAAGGGCAGTATAAATTTGCACATTCGGAGCTAATCCAGCTTTCAGCATTGCCCTAAAAATTTCCTCCGCTTCCTTTGTCCGCCCTGCTTCACAAAGACCATCAATTAATGTTGTATATGTAACAATGTTCAAGTCAATATTTGCCTGCAACATCTCATTAGCCAGCTTCAATGCTTCGGTTAGATTGCCCGCTTTACAATTTGCATCAATTAAAGAAGTATAGGTGAACTCATTGGGTAAAAGACCAAGCCGCCTCATATCAACTAAAAATTTAATCCCTTGCGGCATCATTCCTTCCTTGCAAAAAGCATCAATAAATGTGCTATAAGTAACAACATTTGGTTTCAGCCCCTTATTCCTCATTTCACGAAAAAACTCAAAAGCCCAAGGCATCCTCTGAAATTTACAAAAGCAGTTTATTAAGGCATTGTATGTAATTACATCAGGCTCGCACGCTACATTCTTCATCTCTTGAAAAAAGAAAAGGACTTCATCCAATAGCCCTACTTTTCCATATCCATCAATTAGGGAGTTATATGTGACAACATCCGGTGTTAGGCCATACTCTTTCATTTGTCCGAATAACATTCTTGCAGTGTCCAATTCCCCTTCTTTGCACATACAATCTATCACTATATTATATGTGTATACTGATGGAGCAATGCCGGCCCCAACCATTTCCTCCAAAAACCTCCTAGATTGGTCGTTCCTCCCCGACTTGGAAATCTTATGTAAAAAAGCATTACAAGAACGAACTTTAGGCAAAACTCTATACCTCTTCATTTTTGGAAAACATTGGCTAGCCTCCTCAAGCATTCCCAAATCCACCAACACACTAAACAAAGCATCAAATACCCCAAACCCATACGGACAAACATTCCTTGTAGACCAAAGAAAATCAAAAAAATCACAACCTGGAAAAACTACCCCACGCCTTGACAAAATGAATTCCTTAAGAACAGCAGTAGCATCAAAATACATTCTACCATAAAACAAAATGTGAACTAATATGCAATACGATTCAATTGTAGGGCTAAACCCTTTCTGGGTTTTCGCCCTTTTGAAGAATTTCAAAGCCAATTTAGGGTCCTGTTTCAGACCAACCAAAATCTTAGATACCCAAATGGGTGCCAAGCTCGAATCAAACAGACTTGCAATCTTTGGGTCATTCCATTGGTCTTGTCGAATGATTTTACACATGGAATCCCTATCGAAATCGTCTAAAAAAATGCTGGTATTACTATAGGACTTAGTCCCAAATGGGGACTTGATCACGTAGAAAAAACTAGCGAATAAAATAGAAGGGCAGACAATAAGAGAGTTATCCGATGATGAAGAAAAGGTGAGGCGATGAGGGTTTTGACAGAGATTAAAAGGGTGGCTTACTCTGACAAGGAATCTGCGTTTGATGTGGAAGAGACTGCGTAGAGATATAAGCATTTTGGTGAAGAAACTTAGAGTTGCTGAGATTAGCTTCATTTTCAAAAATATTGCATTTTTTTTTAACAAATTTCTACCATTGGCCTGTGAGAACTGGGAACTGAGAAATCAGGTTTACTTGGTTTAGGGTTTAACAATGTAGCAGAAAGTCTAGGTTTATGGGTGATTGGCTGTAGGCTTCAGGCAGCTTTTGGGCTTTCAATTCTCGGCGGCTCGGCCCACTCCAACCCAACCAAACAAGCGTGGCCGGTGGATTTTTTTTTCTTCTTTTTAGGTGATATATGAAGGCATTCTAGGTTATTAATTAAAAGATGTTTATATATTTATATATATATAAGTTAATGATAATTTTTTTTTAATTTACAGGGTAAAATCTAAATCAATACGACTAAATCAGATTTTGGTTTAAAATTTATTTAATTAAAATTAAAATTAAAATTTTCATATTTATTTATATATTTTGATTATTAAAATTAAAAATCTAATATTCTGCCAATATATCATACAATTGTAAGCAACATGTTTTTTTTTATATATTAATTGTATAGAAATAAACATAATATAAATTATTAAATATATTAAAATTCTAAACCCAAATGTGATATATGTATTAAATTTTTCATTGTTAATAATCTATTACATTATTCTCGTTTCTATTAAATATGTTGGGTCCATGTTATGTTTTCAAAACATAGGGAGGCCGTAAAGAAAAATGCACTTAATAAACTTCCACCGGCCTCAACGCATAAGAAGAATCCCCATTCAATCAGGCTTCTTAATATATAATGAGAAAGTTTTAATTGATACAAGAACAAAACTTCATAGTCCCTAATTCTACAATGAAAACTTGATCAGATAGAAGCA
>JBBYHM010000010.1:240915-257988 GCA_038381775.1 Adansonia rubrostipa | reverse complement strand
CTATGTTGGCAGTACTCACACTATCTAATAGATTTCGAACCGATCCATTTTGAATGAAAAAGTTTTTTTTTTTTTTTTTTGAAAAGTAACGGCAAAGCATGCAGAAGGAATAATTTTAATAATTATCTACTCCACCCTAGCCCTCCTTGCTTATTTGAAATTATTATTTTAAACTTTAGATGTTTAATTTTTTATAAAAATAATAAAGTAATAATATAATTATATATATTATATTTAATTTTTTTCTAATAATATATGTTTTACTACTTGAAAAAAATAAAAATAAGATGAAGCGAGACAATAATGAATGTATCCGACATTCATAGATGCAATAGTAATGTAAAAAATTTAACATCCACAATAAGATGAGAGGCAAGGCAAAATAGTCCAACAACAAGGCGAAAGATGGATTTTGCTATATCTTTCTCACCCGTTCCATTATCATCCCTTATTAAAAGCCATATAAATTAAGCTTCAAGTTTGGCGTGTCAAAATTTCTAAACAACTAACCTAACCTCTTTGAGGAAAAGATGTTGTAATTTAGCACAATGACAACTTGGAAGTAGGCTAACATTTTAAGGCCGGAAATAGGATATCCAAAAGCCAAAAAAAATGGTCTTCCTTTAGAAATTTAGCGTTCAAGAGGCTAGATATAGAAGTGATTAGTAACTCAATAAATAAAGAGAAAACAGTAGTTAGCAAATAAGCAACGAGCATGATATCATTGCACAATGTTAGTTGTAGTACACAAATTTGGCTCCGAATACTAGTAGAAGATCACAGAACTGTTACGAACTCATCCCAAAAAGTGTTTGCAAATTCGTAACCAAATTTCTGCAACAAATACCCCAAACTTTTGCCTTTGTGGCAAAATTCAAGTAGAAGACTATAGATTAGTTTGCAACTTTGCATACAAGCTGTAAGCACAAAATATCACCGTTGGTAATCAAAGTTGCCAATCTATAGGCGGAGTCCCCATTTGCTCCAAAATCTGGTTTGTGCGAGAGAAATGCCTGCTTGAAAATTTCCGAAAAGAAGTATAGATATTAGATAAAGTAGATGGGGACTTAACCATAGTCATCGATAAGCAACACCTTATACAACCTGCGAAGAAGATCTCAAAACTACAAGAGTGTGTATATAGCAATCACAATAGCTCAATTGGTACTATGGTTGGCAAAAGGACTCTCATAAGGGAGAGGCCCATGGTTTGAACCAAGTGGCACACCCTAGGTGACAAAACATAGCAAGACCTGTGGGTGTCTAAAGAAAACAATACATTGGATGTAAACGTATGCAGGGGTGATAACCAAACCTAGCATGTAGGGTGCCATGGGGAGATGTCCTGGAACCCAATCATCAAATAAAAAGGCACTCACATGATAGGCTTTATCCTCTTTGGGAACCCACAAATCCTGCAAGGTTTTATCACCCAACAGTGCACCTCTTGGTTTGAACCAAGGACCTCCCCCTTATGAAATCCTTATGCCAACCATAGTACCAATTGAGCTAGTAAATATTAAAAGGGCACATAAAAATTACTGTTCAGTTATTTGTATTTACCTACTATTTAAGGCTGAGTTCAATCCATTGTTGTTACTGTAAAATACAATCACAATAAACTAACCAATCCCATCTAAGAATCCAAAAACCAAAAATTATATATATCAAACCCAGCAGATTTGGTGTGTAAATCTGCAAAGGAGTAAACTTGTTTCTAACCAAACTAACCTGCAACCAAAGAAGCCTCTATTTGCAGACAAACCAGAAGGATGAGCTGCCTTGAGAATGTGATGCTTTGTCTGATCAATCAACCTGTGACAGATTAAGAGATGTCTCAACCATTATCACAGTAAATGCTTTTTTCCTATTGGAACAGTGCACATTTTACACGAAATGTTGCAGTGCACTCTTAAATTTACCAATATAGTTGAATACATAGAACAAGAATATACACAATAGCAGATATTTTAGATTTCAACCATTTTTCAATCTTATAATGAGCTATGTTACGTGGACTCAAGTAAGATTTTCTGACATGGTGCCTTACCCTAAATTCAGAGCCAAAAGTAAAGCCATTAGGACACATCTTAAAGTTTTCTCAGGACAAGCATTAATAGCTAGCACTTCACTTAGCAAAACCTAGGAATGCCATTAAGTTATGAAGAAATTAACCCCTTCCCCCGCTAAACCACTCAATCAAGCAATCGTGTCAGATCTCCCGTTTATATCACTCATCTTTCACTTTTCCTCCCTAACTCATTCTCTCATCTATAACACATGAAACTCTATGCTTTGTATCTTTTCTTTCTTCAATTTTCCCATCTTTCCTCACTTTTTTCTTGAGAAGTCTGAAAGATCTACCAGTGAGTAGATGCACCAAGCTTCAAAAAAGCCAAAGCATATACATCATTCCCATGTAGACACATATTCCCCACCCACACCGATGTTGACTTGTGTTGACACTGGTATACTGCCCCAATTGGAAAGTGCATGTGAGACAATAAGTGAAGATAAGATGTTGAATGTAATGATTCTGCTCATAATGAGCTGAAGAGCATATGCAAGAAAAAAAAATCCTAGAATTATAAATTTAAAAAGACTGTGGGGAAAGGGGGGGAGGATTCAACCCTCTTATTTGGACTCAAGTGTGAGTGTCGGACACTAGTATGCGTCCAACACAGATATATTCAATTTTTTTTCCAAGATTTCCATGTATTTGGAGGGGTTTTAGAGTATCATATCCCATGCCCATGTCCGGATATGCATCGGACTTGAGTGTCGGACACATTAATATTTAATACGATGATTCAACCATTAATATTTAATATGATGATTGAAAAGAAGACACACTTGGATTTCTCTTGAGCTGAGTTCCCCCAGAGGAGGAAGACAACTCCTTCCTTCTTTTGCGAGATAGTCCTAATAATAGCATCAGTAAATTGCTCCCAGCCTTTCTTTGCATGAGAATTAGCTTGCTGCTTCCTAACTGAATATCAAGAATGAAAACAGAAGAAACAAATACAGATTAGAGAGGGATAAATATAACAAAAAAATAAAGTGTATACATGAAGTTGCAAAACATTCCACAGTTTTACAGTGTATAACATGACAATGACTTTGTTATATCAACAAGCAAGGCAACTACGTTAATCTCCGGAGCCCTACAAATCCCAAAAGAGATTGACATTTTGACAAACTTGTAACTGCATCTAATTTAAAAGGGTGAATCATGTAGACTTCTAATGGGTTTATCTTGATTCTTTCATTCTCTTTTAACTCTTATGAAGTTTAGCTTCACTTAGTTGATTCATAAAGCCACCCTTGAGAGGTAACATCTAGTAGGACTTAGGTCCGAATCTTAGTATTTAGAACCCTTCTCTATCCCCAAATTCTGACCTCCTTTGAAAAAAAAAAAATCTTATAAAGCTTACTAGTAAACAAGGTTTCACCATACCATTGTCATAATCATCTTTTCATGACTGTAATGAACAAAATATTTCTAATGAACAAAGTCATGAAAATCCAATCATAAGTTCACATAAAAACAATATAACAATATCAGGTATGGATAAGAAAATTACCTGTGAGAACAGTGTTAAGCAAAAGAACACCCTGCATGATGGTAACAAATAATGTCAGCAAGAAGCTAATGAAAAGAAATCTATATTTACTTCATTCGTAGGTTCAATTAATAGTGCATGTTTCACCTGAGCAGCCCATTTCTCTAGATTTCCATGAGCTGGAATTGAACAGCCAAGATCTTGCTTAAGTTCCCTAAATATATTCACCAGGCTTGAAGGAATTTTCACTCCCTCTGGAACTGAAAATGAAAGCCCCATTGCTTGACCAGGTCCATGATATGGGTCCTGAAATAAGTAAACGACTGTATATTAACAATCAATTAAAAATGGCTCTCGCTGTGAAATTATGGGATTATTACCTGTCCAATGATAACTGCTTTGACCCTATGAAATGGGGTGGAATTAAGGGCATTGAATATCAAGTGTTGGGGAGGATATATTGGGACACTCCCACTGGAAATCTCTCTCTCAACAAATTTGCACAAATTAATAGCGTAAGGTTTCTGAAGCTCGCCGGGAAGGGCTTCGAGCCAAGAGTCCTCCACCAAGAGCTCCTCCAGTTTGACATAACCCGAGCCTTCAACCTTGGACTGGGATGATAACACCTTGTGGGAACAGATTTTGAGGTTGCGTTTTGATTTGGCCAGACATTTGTTTAGTTCCATCCGAGATTTTTGCTGGGTGGTGAGAGAGGAAGGTGGCTGGTGATCGGAAAGAGTGTAAAGAAGTTTCTGACGCTTAGCTGGGCCTGGGTTTGGTTGGAAGAAATCGTTTATGGTTTTGGAGGATGCGGCGGCCATTGATGCGGGCTGTAAATGTAGCTTGAGGGAACAGAGTGAGGAACCCAAACGAAGGAGCATCTGTTTCGACTATTAGTAGGGAAGCATTTGGAGGGAAACCATTGAGGAATTAGGAGGGAAAGGAAACAATGGGAATTTTAGGATCCCAAAGCTCGATTAACTTACGATCAAAAGAAAAATCGATTCACTTTTACGGACCCTGCCTTTCTGAAAAAAAGCTAAGCTTTAGCTCCGTATTTAAGGGCCGCTCTTGATTTATTTTTAATTATAATATTATATATATATATATATATATTATACAAGTTGAATCATATATTAGCTATATATAATATTAAAATATAAATATTTTAAAAATATATTAAATTATTTAATTTAATAAATACATATAATTATTAAAGATTAAATAAAATAAAATATTTTTTAAAAAATTTGTTAGAACAAAAATAATGTGATTGGACAAATCTAATAAAATTAAATTATCTATTTACAAATATTAATAGAATAAAATTTAAAATTTATATTTTAAATCAGATAAAACAAAGATTCGATAAATATATATAATATTAATATTTTACATAGACTTGGATAATGAACACATCTGGATAGAATAAAACTAAGTAAATTTTACATTATCTCACCTTTTGAAATTATTATTTTATTCTTTGAAATATTTTATATTTATTATTATTATTGTAATTTATATAATAGATTTGTATATTAAAATCATACACATATACATATATATATATACACGTTTAATGTATATATTAAATAATTATACTCGTGGATATTAAAATTTTTTGCTTTGTTGATTTAATTACATCCATAATTCCTTCACACCACTCTGTGAACTTTTTTATTGATTATTTTAAAATTAATATTATGGAAATTTTATAATTTATTAATTAAGATAATTTATAAGTATAATTCTTCAATATAATATACAACTATATAAAAAAAAATGAAAGCACTCTTGATCCTCATGCTTACTGCCTTACTCTCATGTATAAATAAGAAAAACTCGAGTGAAAGCACCCTCGTGTCAACAAATACTGTGGATCATCCATCCTTAATAAATACTCAGCATCTGCATCGATCGTTTGAGGGTTCAAGTTGAACCCTCCAATGGCGGCAGTGCTAACTATATATATATATATATATATATATATATATATATATGCACACACACACATACATACATGTTAAACACGTTGAATACTCCAACGAGTTTGCTTTAGCAGCAACAATGGCTACCTAAAACTGCCTAAAAAAAAAAGCAAGATAAAAAATTTCTAACTCCAATTTATTTTATTTTTTATTTGTGATTAATGTATGTATTTTCGCAAAGTTTGAATTGAATTTCACTTTTGCAAAAAAAAAAAAAAGAGTTATTTAAGTTTTAGTTATCGAATTTTGTTTTATAGTTATTTTTAAATTATATACTAATTTATTTTTATAAAGAACTAAATATATAATTTATTTTTGTATATATAATTATTCTGACACTGGCACTAGCAATATTAAAGCGCTTTAGATAAACTTTATGGATCAAAGCTTTTTAATTTTATGAAAAAAAAAAAAAAGAAGAACATAATTTATTGCAGCTTATATTTAAAAAAGAAATTAAATACATGTAAAAGATAATAAAAGGATATATGTAACTTAACGTCCTTTGACTAATTAAGTTAAGATAAAATATTTACTAAATATTTTATAAATACGTCAATGTCATTTCTTAATCTTTTGTAAAATCAGCCAATTAAATTAAGTAAACTCTTAAATATAGTAAAAAAAAATTATTTATTTAAAATTTAATTCAATTTGATCAATTAAAATTTTTTATAATTAAATTTTAAAAATATTTTATTTATTAAATAATAAATTCAATTAAATTAAAAATAATTTAAATTAAAAATATAATAGCTTATATCTTATCCAATTCAAATTAAAATTTTTGAATCGAAAAAATAATATGATAGGAATCTTATTATGTTGAAGAAGTGAGAAGTCAAAAGAGTTAAGGGCCGATGGAAATGGGGGAAAGGAAGGGCTCAGATCATGGGTTCTAATCCCCTCCGCATCCTGACGCTAAAATAAATATCTTCCACGCACAGTGATGACGTGGCACTTTGGGTTCAGATATTTTTCTCTTGGATTTCATTTCGACACGTGTATATAGCTACACCGACGTGGACGCAATCTCTTATCTCTCGCCACTCAAGTTTCTGTTTATTTACAAATTTCGTACTCTTCTTTTGTGGGATTGAAAAATTAATTCATGCTTTTCATGCTTTGTTTATCACAAGCCGTCCTTGCTTAATCGCTCGACAATAGTGACAAAAATGATTGGAATCCTTTTTTTTAATAATAATAATAATAATAAAAGTGCAACGAGCAAATTCAAGCATATCCCAACTCTGGACTCATTTAAAAAAAAAAAAAAGAAAATTTTCTTAATTAGAGAGGTGATGTTATCTTAACTCAAAAATATTTAAAAATGATCACATATTTAATATATATATTAAAAATAAAAATAAAATAAAATATGTTATAAATTTTAATTTTACTTTTAAAATTAAAAATAAAAAATAAAAAAAAAACTTGTTTATGAGATAATAGTCCATTAAGTTAATTAATAAATTAATATGTGATTATTAAATGAACAAAGATTGTTTGAAGTAAGGGAGGCAAAAATTGCAAATAAGGAAGGTAAAGAAGGGCATTTTGGACAAGATAAATTAAACCCATAAATATCTCCAACAAAACAAAAACAAAATAAAATTGGGAGGAAAATGCAAAGCCTACGCAGTCCCACAGAATTAGAGGGGAAAAAGATGTCTAATGGCGAAGAAGCGACGCAAAGCAATAGAAAACGGCTGCGATTTTCAAAAGAGGAAGAAGAAAATTTCGAAGAAATGGAAGAAGAAGAAGATGGATATGGAGAAGAAGAAGAGAGCGAGCTTCCCTTGAAGCCAAGGCTGTTGTATTACCCTGCAACTCCGACTTCCTTCGTTGTTTCCGATGCTCTTGAGCCTGATTTCCCCGTTATTTACGTCAACAAAGTCTTCGAGGTTTTCACCGGTTACCGAGCCGACGAAGTCCTTGGTCGGAACTGGTAAGACATTTAATTTTTTTTCTTGCCATTTCAAGTAATATTCGATTTTGATGCGGAAGTAAAAAAGAAAAAAAAAAAAACTGAATTTGAAGCTAAAATAATATAATTTTTAAGGTCTAAACATAAAATTTACAGATTTGTTTTTGTAGAAATTTGATAATTTAGGGAGTGTTAATTTGTTAACTTTCGATAACCAAATTTGATCTAAATAATTAGTTCAAACTGTTTATCTAATAGAGTAATGCTACTCATTTGATGTCATGAAGGTGAAAAAATTAGCTAATTAACATAAAATTAGTTTTTAATCATTGCTATATAATGGTATCAATAATGCATCTTTCTCTGTTTCATGTGCCAACCATCGGAACTAACTAAACCATGCAGCGTCAACTGGATTCTACTAATTATCAAATTTGAGGGATATATCATGCCTTAAGCTAAGTTTTAGTTGTATAATATCCTTAAAAGAGAGCATTTTTAAAATGTTAAATTAAAATAATTCATGTTCATGTTGGTGTTTGTACTTTTGTTATCCCTTTTGTCCTTAAATAGTTGCCATTTCTGGAAAATTTTAGAGATTAGAAAGTTAAACTAATTCTAGCCCCTAAACTAACCCTAAATGGATGTGAATAGCAGTTGTCGTCTTTGAATATTTAGCAAAAGGTTAGTCCCACAGCAAAGTAATAACTGAAAAATGATTGTTTAATTTTCAATGTCTTAAAGGAATTTGCCATATTCAAGCATTGCAGCTCAGAAGGAGCAACATGGGGTGGAAAAGTTTTTACCTTTTTTTTTTTTTTTCTGGATTTGGCTGGTGTGCTGCATTAAAAAAATTGCTCCAGAGGTTACTTTATTTTCATGTTATGGGCATCTTTTTGGCTGGTATCAACAATATTTTGATAGAAATTCGCTTCTGGGACTTTAAGACTATCTTTATGTTTCTTTGCTTTTAAATTTTCACATTCAACATGGCGCCCTAGTGTAATACAACTTAATGTCTGCTTCCCTATTGTGATGGGTTTTTTTTTTTTTCCATTTTTTAATGATTTCCTGTTTGAAAAGATCGGGGTTGAACCTGTAGAAGATTTTATTTATTTATTGTTTTATTTTAGTCGATTCTTACAGTATAGAGACCCACGTGCTCAAAGACGGCACCCTTTGGTAGATCCTTTTGTTATTTCTGAGATCCGAAGACGCCTTGAGGAAGGTATTGAATTCCAAGGTGAGCTTCTGAATTTCAGGAAGGATGGCACTCCGCTGATGAACACATTAAAACTTGCACCAATACATGGTGATGATGGAACTGTCACACACGTTATTGGTATTCAAGTTTTTTCTGAAGCAACACAAGATCTGAACCGTGTATCATATCCGGTTTTCAAAGAGACTTTTAATCAGCAGTTGGATTGGTCAGCTAAATACTCTCATTTGAGTGGAAACTCACCATTTAGTCATCATCAAGAAATATGTGGGATACTTCAACTCTCTGATGAAGTCTTGGCTCACAACATTTTATCACGGTTGACACCAAGGGATGTTGCTTCTATTGGGTCTGTCTGCAGAAGGATACGCCAACTAACAAAAAATGAGCATGTGAGGAAGATGGTATGTCAGAATGCCTGGGGAAGAGAAGTCACTGGTACATTGGAAATGATGACTAAGAAGTTGGGGTGGGGACGTCTGGCCAGAGAACTGACCACTCTTGAGGCGGTTTGTTGGAGGAAACTGACTGTTGGAGGAGCAGTGGAGCCTTCACGTTGCAACTTTAGTGCATGTGCGGCAGGGAACCGTCTTGTGCTTTTTGGAGGGGAGGGAGTCAACATGCAGCCAATGGATGACACGTTTGTTCTTAATCTTGATGCTGCAAATCCCGAATGGCAGCGGGTGAGTGTGGAATCATCCCCTCCAGGGCGCTGGGGCCACACTTTATCGTGCCTGAATGGTTCATGGTTGGTGGTATTTGGAGGATGCGGAAGGCAAGGATTGCTCAATGATGTATTTGTTCTTGACTTGGATGCCGAACAGCCTACATGGAAAGAAGTTTCTGGTGGAATTCCCCCTCTCCCTAGATCTTGGCATAGCTCTTGCACGATAGATGGTTCCAAGTTGGTCGTGTCTGGTGGGTGCACAGATGCTGGGCTGCTTCTAAGTGACACATACCTTTTGGATCTGACTGCCAACAAGCCAACATGGCAAGAGATTCCAACATCATGGGCACCTCCATCTAGGTTGGGCCATTCCCTTTCAGTTTACGATCGTACTAAGATTCTTATGTTTGGAGGGCTTGCAAAGAGCGGGAACTTGCAATTGAGATCGGGTGAAGCCTACACTATTGACTTGGAGGATGAAGAACCACAGTGGAGGCAACTGGACTGTAGTGCATTCGCCAGCGTCGGTAGCCAAACTGCCGTAGTACCTCCTCCTCGACTCGATCACGTTGCAGTAAGCATGCCTTGTGGGAGTATAATCATTTTTGGTGGTTCGATTGCCGGCTTGCACTCTCCATCTCAGCTCTTCCTTCTGGATCCTTTGGAAGAGAAACCATCATGGCGAACTCTCAACGTTCCGGGGCAACCACCAAAATTTGCTTGGGGTCATAGTACCTGTGTGGTTGGAGGGACTAGGGTCCTGGTATTGGGCGGACACATCGGCGAGGAATGGATACTCAACGAGCTGCACGAGTTGCGCTTAGCGAGCAGGCAGGAGTCAGACACATGATTTAGAACTTACTCATCACCGCTACCGGTTGATGCAACCGTATAATCACTAGCTAAGGTGATTTCTTCCACAATTTTTTTTTTTTTCACTAAACTCCTACTACGTTTTTCATGATTGGCTGGTGCATTGCGTTTTTGTTCAGATTGTGTTACTCTATAAATGCCATTTCATTTTCGTCGTATCCGTTGGGATTGTACAGAGGTAAATGTAAAGAGTGTATATTCAGTGTTTAGGATCCCATTATCTTAGCAAAGCGAACCCATAGGTTTAAAATGATTTTATATATATAAATATAGGTATTTTAAAATAATTGTAGATTTTTCTTACCCATATTTAACGCTGGATTTAAAATACTTTATATATATATATATATATATATGTATTTTGAAGGGAGAAATTCTTCCATTCATCAGTGCAATTTTTATACTTCACAAAAAATAAAAAAAAAGTTTGAAGATGAGATATGATTTAGTCTTTTAATTCTATTCATGCATTCTAAGGTATGTTTAAAAATAAAAAATAATTTTTGAAAAGAATATGTATTAGCTTTTTAATTTTATTCATTAATTTTAAAAAAAAAAATTCATTACTGTGTCAAATGAACTTTTTTAAATTACAGTCGTATATACTCTTAAATCT
This sequence comes from Adansonia rubrostipa, assembly GCA_038381775.1. Lineage (NCBI taxonomy): Eukaryota > Viridiplantae > Streptophyta > Magnoliopsida > Malvales > Malvaceae > Adansonia > Adansonia rubrostipa. The sequence continues at coordinate 247,132 of JBBYHM010000010.1, read as the reverse complement.
GTCTTTGTATCGAATCATAACCAATTGTGATTATAACGTGTGATTATACGCAATTTATTAAAATAAATTAACTAATTCTATGAACTCTAATAAATTCATGATTCCAACTGAGTTTATATTTTTGTGCCTACCTATAAAAGATATTAAAATTTATCATATTTTTTAATTTTATAGTATATTTTATTTCAACTGAATTAATATTTAATTAATAGTTCTTAATTTAATATTTGATTAACGGTTAAGACTAACCCCAAAAAAAAAAAAAAGTGAATAGTTTTGATAGGTAGATGTGGAAAACGTTGAGATAAATTTATTTTATATATACTGTTTATATTTAACTCTAAAGATAAGTAATATTTTAGCTAATAATTTTAATTATAATGAATTAAGAATAATGATATAGAAAAAATAAGTTACGTATTTTTCATAAAAGTCTTACCCATAAAAAATTGATATGATTATAAGTCAAAAGCTAGCCGTTGGTGGCAATTAAAATTTAATTGTTATAATTTAACAAATAACAATGGTTTATCAGTTTAGTTGGTTAGTGCATTGAAGGTTGAAGGTTCGAGACCTGCATGGGCCAATTATACTTTTTGTTTTGCCAACTTAATAACGCAAAGGTCACTGAGCTGCATGCACCATTTATAAATATGTACTTTTTTGGTTTGCCGACTTATGTATTTGGGCTTATACGACTTTGCGGTATTTGGTCAAGGTAGTCTTATATTCGTTTTGGTACATAAACTTATTAGACACAAAACACTTAAAATAAAATATAAAAAAATAATATAAATATATGAATATATTAAAATATATAATATTTTAAATATAATTATGATAAAAAATAACATAAGCATAATATAAATACATAGATTGTTAGTTTTATATAAATGATGAAGCATATCACCGATGATAATTGCATCATAACCGATTATAATTTAGAATTATATAAGATATGGTAAATATTAAGTGAAGTTCACAGTTATAAGTGGTAAAATCTTTCAATAATTAGTGAATGTCATTAGGTGATTGCAATATTGTAATAAAAATAAAATAAAAAAAAAATGCAGGTGAAATGTTCTCTCGCAAATGACTGATTGGTAACTAGAAGCAAATTGACCGATTAGAGTTTAAAATTTTAACTAAAATATTTCGAATTAGTAAATAGTGAAAAACTAAATCGTGGGCAAAGGAAACAACGCAAAGAAGCAGATTCAATAGGATTCCACACTGTCAAGAATACATAGCCCTTCACTATCATTAAGTGTTTAAGAAATCAAATTCAAACCAGTCGGTTGGATCGGTTGAATAGGTGATCAGAAATCTCAATCAGTTTAATTTTTCGTCTAATTTTTTAAACATTGCTATTATTTAGAACCAAAAAAAAAGGGAATAACTGTGAATTAATATGGATTTGGTATCTCTGACTATCATTTCCATGCGACTGCATCAATCTCATCTCTGGCCGATTTGTAAAGCTCCAGCCTTTTGGCAATCTGAGTTCTCCTTTCCATCAGTTGGGGGTCCTCATCCAGCATTGCACCAAGTCTTTCCTTCTGAATTAACACCACATCAATTTCATTCAATTTATGATCTCCATGAGTTTCTACTTTAGAAACAAATTAATACAGTCAATCTAGATGGAGGACGAACCTATCTAATCCAGACTCGGGGTGAGTATCGGATAAGCGTATACGTCTTACGTAGATATATTTAATTTTTTTTTTTTTAAGTTTTTTTCATAGATTTAGAGGATCAAATCCTAATGCCTATGTCAAAATACGTGTAAGATAAAGGCATCGAACATTGGTACTTTAGGAAAAAATGAAAAGTGTCCTAGAAACACAAACTAACGTAGTTTCTAAAGATATTGTACCAATACTAGCAGCATGCAAGATTTTTAGCACCTGAAGACTCAACGAGACTTGGGTTTGAGTGTTGGACACGGCATATTCAATATTTTTTAAGTTTTTTCATGTATTTCGAGGGTCCTAGAATGGTCGTACCCATGTCTTAATATACATCAAACATGGGTTTCAGATACTGATACATAGAGGAAAATGAAGAGTTGGAGCAACGTAACCCTCAAGGACTGTTGCATGGAAGAGAAAGAAGCGCAACACTAAACTGTGATATTCTAAAAAAAAATTTACCTCTCTCCTTCCGATATGGGCATAAAAGTTGCTCAGCAGTGACCTCTTGGCCTCTCTGACTTGGCAATAAACGACAGCCTTAGGAATAGTATTCTTCAATGTATCAGAAACCATGGCTATATAAGCATTAACGTTTGATCCTGAACCAAAAAAAAGAATATATGTCAGCAATTATTAATCAATATATTCCTTTAACTGTGACATTCGAACATCATATATACCGTAAAGACAAACTAGCACCAGTAAAATGTAATGAAAATTATTTTAAAGTTAAAGTTAGGCCTGCAAAGAATTAAGGAATTTGCATGATTCCAAGAGTAACTTGAATTTTGGGAATTACTAGAATGCAGATTATTTTGAAACACTCTAAATTAAGTGCCAAAGGATCTTAGAAACACCAATTTATGTCAATTTGAGGCAAAACAAAATCAACAGATAAAAACTTCATATACCTATCCTTCTGAGATAATTATCATTGAAACGGTCATTATTGGGGCCAGATGCGTTCGCGTTCTTCTCGGTTTTCTTCTCTGGTTCTGCATGAAGCTTCCTGAAAAAATCGACTGTCAAGTAACTGGACTCCATCTCCACTAGCCGTAACACTGTTTTACGACTTTCTTCACGGAATCTTTCCAGAGCTTCATTTGCAGCAGTAGCTATGTCAGTTTGAAGTGTTGGGAATCGCTTCAATTCCTGCAGTTGCATTGAAGTTGCATATTATCAAAGAGCATACCCTATTAGTATTTAGAATCATCTCTAAAATAAAAATGTTGCGGATATTGGGCAAACTTCTAGAAACCTGCAGAAGTAGTATCGAAAAACAAAATCTACTTCACAACAATACACGGATACACCTTTTCTTTTTCCCTTTTTCATACTTTCTAAGAAAATTTTTTTCGATTACTAAAGTGACAAATCAGGGAAAAGATTTGTAAGACCCATATTTTTTCTTCTCACATAAAAAAATTCACATTAAACTCTAAAAGAAAGACTGAAGATGCAGCTAATCCAACAGGTACAGCTAGAATATTCTACATGCATGATTAGGACTGTCTGAGTGGAAAGTTGAAGTGCTAAGAATACAACATACATATGTCCAGGGAAGGAGTCTTGTTATCAAAGTTTCAAAGAAGTTATGAAAGCAGCCATTTGACAATATTATGATATTGTATGATAAAACTGAAATGATGCTATGGTGATTCCAAAATCCGCCTGTGCTTGCACTGCCAGTCTCAAGCCTGAACAAAAGGGGGGTCGGTAGGCCTGTGACAGTCAGGGTAAAATTCTGTCACATCTTTTGAGATGGATCGAGATAGAGAATTAACATTGGGGAGTTCCCCACTAAGTGACACGCCACATCTTAGAGGACAGAGAGCAGTGATAAATGGGCAAAGTTTGCTAGCTCGTTGCCACGAAGCAATGCACCACATTAACACTTGGGTGTGGCATCAAATAACCAAAGGTTCATCAACGCTAATGGACATAGGGAATTAAAGAAAGGACAAAAGCCTTAGCTTATGTGTGTTCACAACACAAATCAACACGTTATCGATATACAGCATCACTGAAGTGCCGAAATTCTGAAAATACTTGCATTCAACGCACAACCCAAGTTCATCAACATTCTCAGTGACTTCAAAAAAGTGGCTGAATTTCTAAACAATACTATTGGTATTGGTCTCATAGACACATAAGAAATTTCTTGTTGAATGATGGGTTTGCTTTGATGTTGCTGGCAATAGAAAAATAAAAATTGGGTATATAGGGCCAGACATTTAGCTCATCCATTTTGATGCTTCTAACCATTGCAATTATATATATATATGTGTGTGTGTGTGTGTGTGTGTGTGTGTGTGAAAGCTAGTGAACTACCTTATATGCCTTCCAAACACACGTGATGATACATCAAGGTAAAATATTTCATTTAATATCAGATTTGGGGCTAGACTGAGTGGCAAAGTACAATGCATGATATGCAAATCAAAAGCCTTTATCACATGAAGTGAAATAGATGCAAGATCACTTGTAAATTCAACAGCTTGCTGCGACTTCGAGAAAGGTGACAATAAAAAAGAGGGAAAAAACTATAAATTCTGGTGATCGAGTTCCACCACTTTCACACTGACAGCGCAAGTTATCGTAGAGCAAAACAATAAATATTGCAGAAAATTGGTTCAGAATCAATACACAAGGAACATAACAATTTCTCTTAACTTTTTTATTCAAGAATTATATTACATTAGTGTTATTGAATTTCATGGAAAGGGAAATTCCCAACTAATAACTACTTACCTGTGTTTCAGCTATTGACTTCCTCACAAGTTCTTTCAATACAAAGTGCACCTGAGCATCAAAGTATAAGACATTCAACAGTCGGAATTAAAGTAAGAATTTCACTTTTATGAAAACTTATAAGGAATAGGGAAGAATAAATAGAAATTGCAATTAAAAAGTAACAAAGTATTAAAAGAAAACACTCGCTCAAATGACCCTTGTATGAGAGCTAGACTTGTTAGTACCATACATAGAAATCTTCCACAAGTTTTTGTGAATCTTCCTGGTGGTCTACATGACAAACCAACACCCTCTAATGTATATGATATGTAATATCCCTATTCAATTTGATCACTCTTTTCAGAAAGCTATACCATTTCAAATAGAAAAAGACAAGATAACAAAAGCCTTTGAAACAAAAACCTCAAACGTTTGAAAATCGTTTACTGTAATCCAACCTCTTGTAAAGGATACTAAAGCATGAGCCTTAACCTGTCCAAGAGGTTTCGGTTTATTTTCCCTCTCCTTGGAAGTTTTCGGACAGATATAGCTTTATCCTTTTTTAATTTATAATAGTAATAATAAGTTCAAGCTGTAGTCTCCTTTGCCAATCCCTTCCCTAGAAGGAAAATAAGAATAAGTAGAAATACCATTGTAGTGTCTCTCAATAGCTACTTATATCCTTGAAGTGTCTCTCGCACCTCGAATATATCTAGAAACACATATAATTGAACTTTTGGAGAGCCTAACAGAAAATCAGTCCCGAATGCTCACCATTTACCCATCCGAAAGAATCATTTGACTATTTCAGGAGAACCAAATGTAATGACAGAAGAACCCACTAGATTAGACAACAAATACATTAAATAAATTTTCTCCCTGCTATTCATTAGCATACTAGTAAATATTCACAGGAATTCCCTCTCTTATGAGCTTTCTCACCCAGCATTGCTCCAAGATATGTAAACACGTCCTTTTGGAACTTGAGGGCAAAGGCAAAATCTAACGGCGAAACAGATGTAACAGAGGTTAAGATCATACACAAAGAAATGATTTTGATGTGAGGAAGAAAAGATTGTGAAACTTTTATCCCACATTTGAGCTAGTTAATTCTACTCCTTGTTTCCCAAAAGAATTGATATTATGAGAGAATAGATTCCTATCTTAAGTTCAATTCTTCCTGATAGCCCCCTCATTCTGCTCCTTAAAAGCATGAGCTTAATGTGAAACCAACAATGAAAAGAATCAGCTACTAGGGGTTTACAAAGTCAAATTTTACCATATTATATGTATTTTAAGAAGTCAAGAAGAAAATTAACAAATTTAGTTTCCAAACCACTTTTTTTTTGGGGGGGGGGGGGAGGGATACAAGCCAAGACATATCAGCCACATCTCTCTCCTGAATATGTAGTAGGTTTAAATTCCCTCTTCCCAAAGTTTATTCTTAAAAGGGAGAAAAAGAATATGGAAAATAGATTCAAAAAGTGAGTAAATTAAACACATCAATTCAAGTAGAAGGAAAGGGATTACTATTTGCATCTATCATAACCACAAAATTGAAAGCTAAACAAGCTGCAACACAAGCAAGAACATTACTGCATCCACCGAGGCTTCTGCTGGTCCTTTGAAATAGCTAATAGAACCATCAATAAGCCTTCTGTATCCTTGTTCTGGAGCAATCAAATGTGGCTGATAGCCATCAGCCTCTGTGACAACCTTTTGAACGTTTTTTAATGAAAGATGACGATCAAAGGGGAGCTTCTTCAAAGCAGCTGGCAATTGGTTGT
>JBBYHM010000010.1:217034-237497 GCA_038381775.1 Adansonia rubrostipa | reverse complement strand
AATGAAAGATGACGATCAAAGGGGAGCTTCTTCAAAGCAGCTGGCAATTGGTTGTCAAAAACTCCATATATCCGATCCCCGCCGGGTCGCCTGAAGCAGCAACTTACTGTTTTCAAAATTACACTACAGGAAATGGCATAGCTAACCACATTCATAGCAAATATCCTTCATAAATACAAGACAATAACGTAACAACATTTACAGAAATTTTTAGAATGTATCTTCATTTTTACAGTTGACCGTCTCGAGCAGTAGGAGATACTCCATACAAGAGCCAATCAGACAACAAGACTAGTACTTGGGGCCAAACAACCATATTGGAACGGCTTTCTAATTCCTAAGTATAGCTGATAGTCATAGGACACAACTTTAGATTGAATAATATGTTTTCTCCATTGAAAGTCTTGCAATCACTAGACACAGCTCAATATGTGAATGTACTTTAAGGAATTAGGTCTTTTTCTAATAACTTAAGAGATTGAAATTAGCAAGTAGAAATATTTAAATAAGAATTACGTGCACAAGCTAACCAAATAAATAAGTCAATAAAGAACCAGTATAAAGTTTCAATGCTCAATACTAAAAAAGCTGAAAAAATTATGCACTCTTTCTTACCCTCCATCCAGGTGCTCCTTGAAGACACGGTCAAATGCACGACAAAGTTCTAAAATCATGTATAATTGGGCCTGTACATACATTTAATATAATTAAAGTGAACTAGACCAAGGAAATGTCCCATTCACACTAAGCAAAACTATTCTGAAAGGCCTAAATTGTTACCCCTCCATCTGCAGCAATAGGCCTGCCAATGCGGTCCAACTCTGCATTGAGCTCATCAATGGTCTTATTTATCAAAGCAATAATACTTGGTATTTTCTGCCTGATAACAAGCTCTAAATGCTGAAATAGAAGAAAATAAAAACAATAAAGATAAGGACTGTTATAGTAAGATATCTAAGCTTCTGTAAGTTACTAATATTAAAATGAACTCAAACAAGAGAAAGATGGAAAGACCTGAGACAATAGTTTTGCAAGGTACTCTGATCCCATTTTACTTGCCAAGTGTCCATAATCAGGGCTTGTTTCAAAATATTCACGCTCTTTTCGACGAGCAATGATCATATCGACATTCTTATTGATGTCAGCTTGAGATCGATTCACAATTCCAACCCATGGATGTTGCAGCCTGTATGCCCTTCCTTCGAGAACCTGAAAGACTTATATCGTGTAACTATAATGTTTATGTGTTACGGATTTAGGATCTACAAGTGAATTTTTCTAACTGATTTTACATCTTATAACCTGATGCACCAAATCCTCACAACCATACAAGGAAAAAAAATTTATACCACATCCAAAAGAAATAGTTTCAAAAGGAACGCATTGGGCAATACACAGATATAGCATAGACCATGGACTTATGTGGTATTCTCATGGAGGGTTCTAAGTCATTGATGATGATTTTGTCTAAACTGCTATCTACACATAACATTTGCGGCAGATATTATGCAAGCGTTCTATGATGAGCAACTGATGCTGTCTGAACAATTAAATACATACATCCACAGCATTTGTTCCCTTATCCATCAGATCAAGTTTCGTAAGCACCCCAAAAGTTCTTTCACCTGAATACAGCAAATATTGTAAAAGTGTAAATCTCCTTGCACATCTGTCAAAAATCCCATAGCATAACAATGCCTCAGAAGAAAGAAGTATACGTGCGTAAAGCTAATTTTTAGAATACCTGCAGGATCCACTTCTCTTGCAAGTTTTATGGCATCTGAAGTGGCAATGTCTTGATTGGCAGGAGTAATAGCCAATATGATGCAGTTAGGCTACAAAATTTGAAAATTTCAAACGTGAACGGAGTAAGAATCATAATGAAAGTACAAAAGATGCTACATCAGGGCCAAAAGCAAATTAAGTGTTGTTTGTTGAATGACATTTGGGCCAAAACTAAAATCAGTTGGTCTCAGGCTGAAGGCATAATAGGTTGTCAAAGCACAATGCTGTTTTTTGCCTGGTTTCTTATATTATCTGTTCTTTGTTGTTTAATTTCCAGCATTTTTCGCCCACATGGTAAGCCCATTTTTAGCTGTTTGTGTAACTCACGCCTAAATGTGAGTGAAGGGTTAGTTGTACCACATTCATTAAGTCTGAGATTTCTTGTAACCTTATATTCAGGTTGTGCCTTGCAATCTATAGCTGATTATTTTTCAGCTTGGGTGTTTGATATAGTATCAAAGCCCAAGGTTTTTTTGTTTGTTATCCAAATTGTTGTCCATGTGATGCCAATTTGTTTCTGTTGTTAGAACTGGTCCTATGAATGGGGGGAAGTGTTAAGTAGTATTATCCTATGTTTGTGGACTATCTATCTATTCTCAAATTGTTTTAGGTAGGATGACTAACAAGCTTATTATCATCTTAATGTCAATTTTGAAGAAATAGCCTTTGTTGGCACCATGCCAAGAACATTAAAGAAATGTTAAAAAGAATTGAATTTTTTAAGGATTGTGGCTGAGGCAAACTTGTGATTATAATGAATCAAGCTTAGTTAGCAAATGGCTCCTATTATCTAAACAATTGTAATCCTAGAATATCGGGCATAATAGCAACCATATTCTCTATAAAGATAAGTTATTTAGCATGTGCCACCTTAAGATTGAATAAAATTAACAGATTGCGGCATTGGAATGTAAATTTTAAAGAGATCTATGATTGTCCCATAGGAGACAGACATATGACATTAGACCATTTTATTAACGAGAATTCATAATTGAACATTGTGTATGAAATGCAGAAGCCTAGTCTAGTCTAATAATCATCTAATTGTATAATTATGCATCTGTTCCTAATTAACAAGCATCAATTTAATCTATCCTAGATTAATTGGTTACAAATTAATTCCATGTCTCTCTATCCTTTCATTGTGCATCTGTTCCTGATTAAAACATCAGTTTAATCTATCCTGGATTAATAGGTTACAAATCAATTGTTTCTATCCATCTTTTCTTTATGTGCTGGACACAATCATCTTTTTCTCTCAAATTGGGATATATAATGAATTATAATGATCATTTGTTTCCTGAATTTGCAGGCTCTCACTTGATTGAGTTTTATTTTTCCTGTTCATTGAAAGAATATCTTATATCTGAGCCACATACATTTAGCATTGAAAAGCTTATATCACCCATTAAGACATCAGAAAGTCAAGTAATTCACCTTTTCAACATAAGAACGAACCATGTTTTCAATATCTTCAACTATAGAATCTGACTGTCCTTCTGCAAAAGCCATAGTAACATCCTTCATTAATAAGGATACTGTGTTGTGTGCTTGCTGGGAGATCAAATCTAAGTTTGTGTAAAAAAATAACAAAAAAACTATTGTTATTACCTACGGCAACCTTTGTCAACCCGGGAAGATCTATAAGTGTTAAGTTGACAACTGCCAAATAAAACCAAACATATTATAGACATAGAAATTGAACCAATGAACACCTTAAAAAGGCTTAACCAAATAGAAGTAATGAATTTCAAATAACACAAGGGAACTCAAGAAAACAAGAATTAAGAAAACCAACATAGCAATAATAACATCACATGAAAGACCAATCATAATGCACCAACACACACTGACACACAGTTACATCCAATAGTGGCAGAGCCACATGAGTTCCAGGCAAAGAGGGTATTACCGCAGGGGCACAGACCACCAGACCTACCTGGTCTTCCACAAAGAAATTCCGTTGGAAGTATTCTATATGAATTTTAGAGCAATGCACTTTAATCCATTAACAGGTAATGATTCTCATGATGTGGTCCAACAAAATGTATAATAAGCCAAAACCGTTAAAGAGAGTGATATCATGGAAATTACAGTCATGATTCAAACAAAGAGTTTCATATTTATACACACACACACACACACACACACACACACATTAGACAGGGAAAACATTAAATGGTATTTGGCCCTTAATACTTGAAACACTGGGTGCAGCAAAGGGAAAAAAATCACCAATTTCTTTCTAAACAAGTGAGATTCAATATTTAAACACGGTTTTTGAGCCCTCTTACGAAGGGCCCATTTTCCATAGTTTTACCTTCCTCGAAGAAACAACAGACTAAAGAGCAAATAATTGTTTGAGCAATATTTAGAGAGAGAGAGAGAGAGAGAGAGAGAGAGAAGAGTGTCAGTATACAAACAGGATGGAGAGAGTAGAATCATAGTTTTCAAAATGTTTCATGTCTATTTCGTAAAAAAAATTGTTCCCCGTGTTTTATTTTGCCATTACTGAATTTTCCAAGCTAGTAAAGGAACAGTCTTATAACAAGAGCATAATTTAGTGTGTTCAGTAGAATGGTCCGCAAGAATCAACTCTGTAGCCAGATAGAAAGACAAGGAACTGCAGGGGATGAGTGTACAAATGAAAACACAATGAGACAATTACTAATCCTTGATTGTTAACATTGTCATAAATACAGAATTTGACAACTGTCAATATAATGTTATGGTTATGGTGAGAAGATATATATATATATATATATATTAATATCAAAAGAGTGTTGTTAAAATTTAATAGTAGCAAAAGCATCAGAAGAGTATGTGGACACAAATTATCCAAATAAAATCCTTCATCATTTTTATTTCTTCACTTTTGTTGTTCAATGAATAACTTGCGTTCATTGTATAGTTAAGAGGGTGATATAAGTGCAGACCATTGGGAGAATATATGCTCAAGTGAATTGGAATATTAGAGATTTGCTTTGTCTTCCCAGTTATTCGATCTGTTTCATCAGAAATCTCCTTACGAACGGCAGCTGCATAAACAGTATTCTCATTATTTGTTAATAATATAGTCACCTGAATTTTGATAAAAAGAACATGGAAAGTAATGATTAATGAAACAAACTGACTAAATATAGAGCAGCAGTCATTATTTAAAGTAAAAAATCATTAAATCAAATAGCCATATATAACAATGCATGTCTACTTCCTGTGCAAGCACTTATGTTAATTTTAAAAAGGGACAGCAAAAGAAGCCAGCAAAAGAAGCCATCTATAGTAACATAATATAATATTTGACATATAACTATATCTGAAGATAAGTGCAGCAGAACAGAAACCTAATCCTCAACCTATATCCTATAAAAATACAGGAGGGAACTCTATCTCAGCATAAAACAAAATCAAAGAAGTCTTATTATTTCAGATGGAGCAATACGCACACTTCATAAAACCTGTATTTATCACATTATTCGGTCTCAGCTAGTACATATAACCTATCCCATTCCAAAAAGAAGTTAATGAAATTTCATGCATGGATTATCCAAGAAAGCAACATAAACACCAGAAAAGAAGTTAATAATTTGGAGAACGCGAGTAGATAACAAAGTTAAAAAATTTAAATGACCAAGCATCATAACGACAAAATACCAAAATCAGTGAATCTCTTCTTTGGTGCATGAAGAAACTCTGCATATTCAGCCCCAGATTCTGTCTTATGAAGTTGCAACACCAATGGCCTTCGCGTAACAATGCCTTGTAATGCAAGAAAAACAAAATTAGAAATTGAAAAAAAAAAAAAAAAATCATGTTCTTCATCATAACGAACTTCACATAGCATATGGGTAGCTGTCATTTTTAATTATAATTACATCATAATTAATAACTATGATTTGAAATCTAAAACAGAGATCGTGGCGAATCACATCGAATTTAATCGAGATCCATACCACCTGTCAAATGATATATGTTTAGCTAAACTTATAAGTAATAACACAGCATTACAATTGTTCCCCTAAAAAAATATTTTAAGCAGCAAGATCCAACATTTAAGTGTTCTTATTTTCCTATATTTCATTATATTACTAAAATTCCCGGAAAAGAAATGAAAAATTACCAGATCCACGAGGTAAGAAATCCCTCCCCACAACGCTCTCCAAAACCGAAGATTTCCCAGAGCTCTAATTTTCCATCCAAAGAAAAAAATTGTAAAAATCAAAACAACAATGTGAAAAAAATAAAATAGTGAAGAAATGGATTGAATAGGAAGTTTGACCTGGCCACCAACAACAGCAACAGAAGGGAGAGCTTCCCAGAGTGACATTCCTTGGCCGCCATGATCCCCGAGGACGGTGCAAGCTCTTTGAATTTTGTTTACCAGCCCAATCAAGCTCTCCATTGTCGCCATTTTTTAACCAACAAAAATAAAAGAGTTTTGGATCGGACAAAGACAATGTCGGATCGAAATGGCTGTTTTCGGACTTCGGATCAGAAAAATTGGAAAATGGAAGTTTTTGACGCAGAGAGAGAGAGAGAGAGAGAGAGAGGGAGAGAGAATAAACGGAAAAACGATTTTGACGAAAGTGATTTTTTGCATGGTTTAGTATTTATATATTTACAATTTTTAAACTTCAAAAAAAAAAATGGTTTTCCTCAATAAATAAAAAACAAGGGTAAAATGAAATTAGTGAATGATCCAAGGTTTTTTTAGTTTTGTTATGCTGACCTCCTAACTCCTTTGATTTTGATTTCTTCTCTACCTTTATTTGTATTTTTATTATTACAATTTCATTTTTAAAAAATGAATAAAAAAAGATCGACTTTAAATATCGGTTCAACGAAAATAAACAATTATTCAATTAATAATTTTAATTAAATTAATATTTTTTTACTATTTAAATATTCAAATTGAATAGAAAATAGAATATAATAATTTAAATGATAAGATAATTTATTTAATTAAATAAATTTAATAGAATAAGAATAAAATTTGAGAGTACTAGAATTTTCTAATTTCTAATTAGAATTTATCCAGCAAGCTAGTCATTAAAACAAATAACTCAATTGAGAATAAATTAAATATTAAACATAAGATTATTATTTGATATGCAATTAGTAAAATTTCACATGACATTATCAAATATTTTATTTATTTAATTTTTATTTTTTAAAATATTCATTGAAGATAAATGACAGTGTTTTAACCTTATTTATAGAGTTAAAATTTTCAATACTAATGTATCCAATAATTATTCTTAAATTTAATAAATAATTAATAAAAATTGAAATAGTATGACTTTAATATTATCCAATTAAAAGATATATCATCACTTATAAAAAAAATTAATAAAAATTTATAAATTAACATAAAATTAAATTTATCAATGTATTCTAATTTTTTAAGGACTGAATCAATTTATTGATTTGTCGAACAAAAACATGGCATTGTTTTTATTTGTACCAATATGATTGGTCCATTTTCTTAATTAAACACTTCATCCAGATCATAACATTTTACAAGTAGAAAAGAATGAAAGTATAGTTGTCAATAACCAAGTAATAAAAAAAAAAATCAATGGTCGGGAAAAGCCATGTTTAACTGAATTTTAATATATTAAAAAGCTTGGCAAAAATACAATCTTATTAATAGATTTAAAATCTCATTTAAAATGAAAAAGGTTTTCTTTCTGCTACTAGTTCTCTTTACCCTTTGCCTCCCATTACAAGAAAGAATCAGCATTTAATTTTAGAAGGGAAAAAAAACATTTTCACTTAATACACTACTCAAAAAATATTTATTTTATTTATTACACCGTTACATTTTTAAGATAAAAAATTTACTTTTACTTTTATTTTTATACTTTTAACTCATATGATATTTAACTCTTATGCTATTTTTTATATCGATACCTCCTTTTGTTAGCTTTTGCCTAACAGCTAAACTACATTGATACAAGTGTCAACAAAAAAAAAAAATTAAATGTCATACACACGAAACCATGATGATAAAAATGAACTTTATCCTTTAATTTTTATTTTAAACATGATTAATACTTTATATTAAAATTTACTTAATAGTAGTAAAAAATGTTGAATGAAATAGATAAATGAATATTTACTTACAAAAAAATGTAAAATCAATTTTATTTTTAAAAAGATTTACATTTGACTTAAATTATCTTTTTTTATTACAAAAAAATAGATTTTTTAATTTTTTTTCAAGAACTATCTTAAATAATAAAAATTATTATGTTCATAAATTAAAATGATGAAATAAATAATTTTTAAAATTTAAGATTCATAGTTATAAAATAACATAATTATATTTTATATCTGCTAATTAGTAAAATACTAAACAATTTTTATAATACAGCTTCAATGCTTACAAATTCAACACTTAATTTTTTGATTTACGACAACTCTTAAACTTTGATAATTTTGTAAATGACACATACAAACAAAGAAAAATCTAAAACACGAAACTAAAATAACATGATATGGATACTCCAACACGTAAGATTTATATAACACGAATTATTAAATTAAAATTTATATAAATATAAAATATAAATAGATCATGAATAAATTGATGGCCAGATCATATCCTTGTCCAATTCCATGTTTAACAAGATCCCTAATAGTGAAAGTAAGAAACCTAAATGTCAAGATCCAAAGAAACTTGACCATACCGTTGTAATTAATCAATCACAATTTTGAATTTCGAATTATGGAAAACAATGAAAATATTTGGTTGACCCTTTTATAATTTTGTATTGTGATTAGATAATTACAGTGTTCTAGTAAAAAGATCTGCAAGTGAAATGCTTCCCGAAGAAAACAGCAAAAGAGAAACAAACTTGTATGATTCCAGATTTAGAAGCAAAAGTTAACTATTTAAATGAATAACACAACCACAGAAGATCTGATATGGTTACAAGAATATTAACACACAGTAGCTGCAGATAACAAGTATGAACTACAAAAAATACAAATTAAAAAAAAAAGATGGGGTGGCTTTGAGTAGAGCACTACCCATACAACCTCACAACCAGTGGCAACTCGAAAGAAAAACTGACAAAAGGGTTAGCCCACAGTCAATAGTTCCTTTTATCTGCTTAGTTTTTTAGGGCATCTCTACAGAGAGGACTAAAGCAAACTCTATGTCAGAACTCAGAAAAATCATAATTCTTTACTCCTTTCCCTGCTTCTCTTTGCCGATTTTGGTGAATGTAAATTCACCCGGCATGCAAGTTATAATTTTATAATCAATCACCAAAGGAAAGGTAAAAAAAACAAATTACTAAAATTTATATATAATATAACAAAGGACCCATGAGACCTAAGCAAATTTTACTCCTTCGGCTGTTTGCAATTAAATTTTGTTGTCATTGAGTGCTGCGTGTTAACCCGCTTCGAGAAACATTTCTGCATAAATTTCAGAACTTGTTAGCTGTATCGAGTATCAATATTCAGAATATAATATCTATGTAATCAATGAAAACTAAACTAGTATGGGGACATCTGAATATTACAGGCCTTGACTCTTGGTCGGCAAGTCATCTGGATACCTCTATAATCTATAGCACCATCCACTAGGTTCAGAAATGTTAAGAAAATAATAGAGAAAATGCCAAGTTTGTCAAACGATTCCCATGCGAGTCATTCCAGCCTTGGAAATGGGAGTAAATATTGCAGTGAAGTCAAGGAACTAAAGATGTAGGTTCAAAGGTGTTAAGAAAATAATAGAGAAAATGCCAAGTTCATCAAGTGATTCCCATGTGCCATTCCAGACTTGGATATGGGAATAAATATTGCAGTGAAGTCAAGGAACTAAAGATGAGGCTAGTTTGAGGTATCAAACGATACAGTAAAAGGATAAATCATGCAGATATGCTCCATACTTATTTGTTTTTTTCAAAAAGGAGAAAAGAAAGAAAGAAAAAGGCATTAACTTGATAAACTAGATGACAGTTTATACTATCACTTCAGTTCGGTCCTGAGCAAGTAACAGAAGGGGTATGGATACAAGTCAACTATCTTTTACTAGGACGGGGTTCACGAATGGCATAGTAATTTTCTCTATTAGAAACCTAATTCATTTTGTCACATGTAAATATAGAGTTAGCATAATACTACAAAAACATCAAACAAGTATGAAATTAGAAATTCGAGGCAGACAGAAAATGCAAACGTATGAAGAGTAGAATACATGGGTGACAATGGCTGCTAACCCCACGATCTATAAAGGATAAATGCAATAAACTAATACGGAGACTAATTTTAGCCCAGAGCACTTTAGGAAAATGAGGAATATTAAAGTCTAAAGATCCACATAAAGAATAAAAGCACCTTCCAGTAAGCAGCTGAGCTGCACCCTTGGAGTTACCAAACCGCTTCGCCTTATTCTCGTGTTCTTTCTCTACACGCATGGCACTAACCTCTTTCTCCATTGCAGCTACTTCTCTTCGCATCTTTTTAGCTTCAACTTCCATTGCCTTTGTCAATGTTTCCACCTTCTTAGCAAGCATCTGGAAAATACTAGGATTACTAGAGCATTTATCTAGAAGGATAAATTAAAATGGCATTGGCTTGAAAGAACACAAGTATCAACCTCAATCGCATCATCCTTATCCTTAAGGCTTTGATCTTTCTCGTGACCAGCTTTCCTCAAAGCTATGACCTCTTTCTGCAGCAAATCATACAATACTCCTGGAACATTATCCTCTTTGTCAACAGGCTGGAAATCATCGGGATTTTCATTATTTGGTGCCTCACCCTCCTTGGTTCCGTCAGAAGGCTGGTTGAATGAAATATTTGAGCCTCTTCCATTTAAAAGCATTTTAGCCCTATCTAATGATCTTGTGCCTCCATCGAAGGACTTTGATGTTCCTTTAGCATGCTTCAAGACTGTACTAGAAGACAAAGAGGATTTCAGTTGAGAGCTCAGAGATCTCTTGGATAAAAACCCATTGGATGCGAGTTTTGAGAAGTTATCAGCTCCACCAAGAGACTGACGCCTTGAAGGCCCATTGCTTATGCTTCTTCCATCTGATGTACTGCGACTAACACTATTAGAAGATCCTCTCAAGCTCTCTTCTAGAACTTTAAGCCGCAATTGATATTTATCCTGGAAAATATTAAAAATAATAAAATAAAGCTCTTACTTCAAAGCCACATCAACATAGAGAATAGAATGCTAATTGTCACATTCAGATTATTACCTTCAACTGAGCTTCAGATTTTGCAGTTCGTTCAGTTATAGCAAGCTTGTCACGTAGCTGCTGCATTTCTCCCTGGAAGAATAATGTCCGCAATGAATAGAAAGTATTAATTTAAGTGGCTATAGTTTTAACCACTAGGAGAAACGATCCACAAAAACCTGCAAGAATCTCCGCTCTTCAAGCCATTGTTTTACAGGCATCACTTTGTCATTAGCATCCTTCCACTCATTTGCTACAACTGTGGCAACCCTATTAGCAGTTACTCTTGCACGTGCCAGCTCACGATCAAGAGTTTTTCTTTCGTCCTAAGGAACAAAGAAACAATCATTCATTTTGAGAAGAGCTTTAAGACTCTATCAATCGAAAAGAACTAGGCAAAAATGGACACTTAAATGCTGGGCACGTTACATTCATCTCCTGAACTTTCCGCTGGTAATCCCTAACGGCATTTGCAGCAGCACCACCAGCAAGAACTGCCTCTTCCAGCTCCCTTACGGTTTGTGTAAGCTTCTCAACCTCTGCAACCTTTTGGCGATGCATTTTGTCCAAAATTTTGTTCTCTTCCTATCATATACAAGTCATTGATATGTGACTTCATATATAGTTTACAGATTAAGCAAAAGATATACGTCTCAACTCCTGATGCACCTGAAAATAGGAAACACCGAGAATGACCGGAATACCTGGCAAATTTCTATCTGTTTCATCAACTCCTGGTTTTTATTTTGGAGATCATCAACCATGGAAGCTTTGGCCAATGCAACTTGTACAGTCCTTTCAGCTTCAAGTAAAGCTGCTTCTTTCGATTTAGTTAGACGATCAAGGGCCTTGTTATCATCTTGAAGCTTTGCAATCTGCAAAGAACCAAAAGAACTAATCAGTAAGAAAATAACCATCACATATACGTTTAAAAACAATCTCTAATTCTCTTTATGAGACAGAACCAATAGTTCAAAGGACCCAAGAAATACCTCTTGCCGAGCAAGCTTCAGCTCAGCCTCCAAGGGTGCAAGAATTGCTTCGATTGGAGGCATATCATCATCCTTTTGAGCAGCATGAACCCTCCGGAGAGTTGCCTCAGCTGCAAATTGAGCAGCCATGGATGCCTTCTTCTCATCATTTATTTTCTTGATTTCAAGGTTCTGCAAAACATGTTTATTAACTAAATACAGCAACACAACAACTGAAAAATAATAACGATAGAAGAAAATTTCTAAGCAATACCTTGCTTTCAAGAAGAGATTCTGTCAACTTAAGCTTCTCCTCCATTTTTGAGAGCTCATCAGTAAGCTATGATACAAAAGAAAAATAAGACAAAGTCAGTATCCGTCTCAATAACAAAAAAATGTTGCAAGAATTCCATGTCAATGTAAAACCACATTTCAGATATGTCCAACATTGCAACTGTCATAAGCTTATATTATATATTGAATGACTACAAAGGGTGATAAACTACAGTTTGACACGAGCACTGGCAACTGGAGAAGAGTCACAAATTACATAAAAATCACTGGTTTTCCTAAATAAGATTAGGGATCATATGTGTTATACAGATATAGTAAGTCAAAAAAAAGCCGGCAATCAACCATCTGAATATCGAAACATCAAAACAACCATGAGATCAAATACAACTGTAAACCCCATTAAATAATCAAACAAGTGAATATGAAAATATAAATGGAGGAAGAACATTTAATCTAATAGGAAAACTATTAACACAAGTTTTAGATTACAGTTAGACATTAAATCTTGTGACAGCTTTAAAAATGATAAGCCAACAACATTAACAGACAGGAGCTAAGCAACTGAACATTGAAATTAATTTTCCATAATCTATAATTTTTAAAGTAAAAACATACAGGTACTACAAGGCAACCTGAAAATGAAGTTGGATAAAGCACCGAAAAAGGATTCATCTTGTTAGATAACATGGTCCATCACAGACTTTCAAAAATTACTAAGCAACAAATAACAATGAAGAAAATTCCACCCAACATGACTTTGACATAACATTTATATATTGTATTTAAGCAAATTATATCCCTAAAGACCAGGAAACCAACATTCCAACCATCAGAAGGAACATAGTTTCACTCTTAGCAATTAAGATACAGACAGACACATCAATTTACATGTAAAATTTATAGTATCTATTTTTCTTCAAATACAAACAGCTACATTTCCATCAATTTATTATTTTCTTTAACAGTATTTTCATCTCCTAAACTTCAAACCAATCGTAATTTTTCATCAAAAATCAAGCATCCATTAATGGGGAAGAAAAAAGAAACAGTGGACATTCAACTAAGATCAGACTTAAAATCCACAAAATATTAGCAAACCTCAAAACTTTTCAAAAATAAATTACTACTTTAACAAACATTATTGCTAAAGTGTTTTCAGCAATCAATTAAAATTAATTTTCTTAAACAAATTAAAACTCAATATTTTTTTTTTTTTTTGAAAATAAGTTACTACTTTGACAACCATTATTGCTAAAGTGTTTTCAACAATCGGTTAAAATTAATTACTTACATAAATTAAAAAACCAATAATTATTTTTCAAAATAAATAAAAATTTTAATCAACCTCTTCGACAGCCTTTTCTCTTAGCCTTTCAGACATCCTCAAGGCCTTAATTTCTGCTTGCGCTTCTCCCAATTCTCTATCCTTATCTGTAACCCAATCCCCAAAAA
This sequence comes from Adansonia rubrostipa, assembly GCA_038381775.1. NCBI lineage: Eukaryota > Viridiplantae > Streptophyta > Magnoliopsida > Malvales > Malvaceae > Adansonia > Adansonia rubrostipa. The sequence goes on along the minus strand of JBBYHM010000010.1, from coordinate 223,792 downwards.
AAAAGGTTAACTGTAAAATGTAAACTAAAAAGCAGCTAAATTGGACCGAATCAAGGTAAGAAACAACTAGATCGAGCCACATTCCTAACCTCTAACTTCATTTTCCAACCGATTAAGCTCAACTTTCACCGGATCCGACCCGTGAAGCAACGTAATGAACTCATTATCCGCATCGAAGCTACGTCTAACAGCTCTCCTCCTCGACGAACTTTTCCCTCCACTCTCCTTGAAAGACGCCGACACAGTCAATGGAGGGGCTAGTCCCGACGTGCTCGACGTCACCCTCACCGGCGACTCACTACTCACATTGCTTCCTATATCCGCCACTTCACTGGCAATCTCCGCCATCTCCGATCCAAAACCCTTTCCTCCCACCACTTCAACCAGAAAACGCAAACAATATCAACACAAAAAAGAAAAAGAAGTCTTTTTCAAATGGAGAAGGCTTTGCTTCACATCTAAAACTCGAAGTGGATCCAAAATGCTGGGGTTTCAAAATCAGTTGAAATACAGCTATTAAACAGATTTTCAGATATAGAAAACAAAAAATCAAGAGAGAGTGGAGAAGAGAGAGAATAATTTTACTTTATTTTTTTATTTTTCTCTCTCTAGATTGTGGATTTTTAAATCTGGTTACGGTGACAGAGTGAAGTGAGACAAAGAAACAGTGATTGGGGATGGATATTTAATTAATTGCTTAATTAATCGTGGATTAATTTAAAGGTGTCGGAGAAATTACAAATTAGTGCATGTTTACAAATAACTTTTTTTTTTTTTTTTACTACGTTTTAGTATAGGACAAGCGGGGGTGCAATGCGGACCGGGGTTCCTAGAACGGGTAAGGGTGCCCAACGAGCAGCGCGCAGTGCGCATTTTGGATTTTTTTTTTCCTCTTTTCCTTTTTTTTTAAGAATTTTTTATATTTATAAATTTGATACATAAATATGAAAATAATATAATAAATATAATATATTATATTTAGTGTACATATATTTATATTTATATGATTGATAAAATATATTATATATATTAATTATCAAATTTATATTGATAGAGGCATAAGTAAAAATCTTTTTTTTGACAATACAATAGGTAAAAACTTTTTTTTTGATATTTTATTTATTAAAGTATTTTTTATTAAAAATTATATTTAAGCTCAAAATTAAAATAAATATTATTTATTGGATTCAATGTTATTTTTTTAGCATTACCAAATAGGAAAATTATAGTTCAAATTGAAACAAATTTCTAAAAACTAGTGTCACGCCTAACAATCTCTGATGGAATTTGGGGGAAAAAAAATAAGAATTTAATGGAAACTCTAAATTAACCAAATTATTCGTAGTTAAAAACACTTGAACATCCAAATTACAAGAGCCTTTAGATTTGACCTTTTTTACTGATGCCTTAAAACCTTTTGGCATTAACAAATTAAGAAAGTTGAGTGAAAAAAGAAGTGTCAAAATGCTATAAGCTATGATCAAATTAGACCTGGCATCCAAAAAATTTAAATTTTAAATTTAAGTCGAAATCTAACCCAATTGAACTATCCTAATTATTTTTTAAAATAAAATAAAATATTAAAAATTTATTTTTATATTAATATTATTATAATTAAATTAAAATAAAAAATATTATTTTAATAAATAAATAATAATCTAAATCGAACAATATCGATAAACTATATAACCTCAGAACATTTGTAGACAAAGTTTGAGCTTTAAGTTTTATGGAAGCGTTAAAAATGCAAGAAGCTATGAGCCAATGACTAAATTTGAGTTCTAAGTTTTGTGCTGTTTACTAACTATAAAAGCCTAAAGATATGGTGATGTGAAAGTTTAGGTCAAAAAAAAGATACGTAGGAGGGCCATTTTGATGAACAAATACAAAATAGAAATAAGAATCTTGCAAAGAAATCGACCGATATTTAAAAAATATGAGGTCAAAAATTAAGTTATATTTAAAAAAATTAAATTAAAAATTAGATAAAAGAATAATTTTGATAATCGGTTTAAATAAAAATATACGAGATCTTTAGTTAGAAGTATCAACTAATAATTTTGATTTTGAAAGGTTCAGTTAAAAAATTTTGTGTGATTTCTTTTTTAGTTCGATAATATTTTTGTATGCATTGTATATAGAAATCGAGTTGTATTTAAAAAAATTAAATCCAAAATTAAATTGGTGAATAATTTTAACGATTAGTCTAAATAAAATATAATGAGACCTGCAGCTAAAGTATCAACTTACAACTTTGATTTAAAATGTTTAGGTAGAAAAATCTTACAAGTATGTGATTTTTTCTTTTGTTCGATAATGTTTTTGTATATATTGTATGTCATTTTTTTTTATTAATCATATAGCAATCGAGTTATATTTAAAAAAATCAAATCAAAATTAATAAATTGATGAATAATTTTAATGATTAGTCTAAATAAAATATAATGAGACCTGTAGCTGAAGTATCAACTAACAACTTTGATTTAAAAAGTTTAGGTAAAAAAATATTGCAAGTGTGTGATTTTTTAATAAATTCGATAATGTGTATATATATATATATTTGTATTTCGTGTTTTTTTATTAATGTGAATGTAAAAAGCATATAAATTATTAAATATGTTAAAATTTTAGACATAAATATAATACATGTTGTATTAATCGTGATTAAATTTGTTGAATTTTGCTAGGTTGTAATTTTATTAGTCGTCGAATCATTATAAAATAAAAATAAAATACATTTAATATTAGCAAATATTTCTTCTAAGATTTTTTTTTTATTTCATTTAAATAGAATCTTTTGGTTTTAGATAGAAATGTTCTATTTTCACTTGATGGTAGGGATAAGAAGAATATTTTGATGTTGAATGTTTTTAATGTTAATAATTTTTTTATAATTTTGATGTTTTATTGAATTAAAAAATAATAAAAAGAAACTAACGTGCAAAGGAATATTGGGAAAAACGAAAAAAAGAAATTGGAGTACGTAATTTTATAACACCTGAAATTGGAGGCAGCAAAACATTTTTTAAAACGACATCGTTTGCTTCTTTTCCCTAATCCCCTCTAGGGTTTAAGATGGTTTTTTATTTCATTCTTAGTTGCTCATCGCAGGGTTTAAGTTCCAAATCAAAGAACGAATGAAAAAAAAATTCAGACAAACAAGCATCCCCATCTCAAAGATCCCATGAATGATTAAAAAAAGCTTCAAATGCTTCTCTCACCTGAAGAAGAACAAGAAGAAAGCATCGAGAAATCACCCAGACCCCATTTCTTACAAAAGTTCTTCAGACTTCAACTTAGGCTCAATCATTGAATTCATCTCTCATTTGAAGCAAACTTCAAAGTACCCGAACCCCTTTTCCTTCAACAAGCTTCTCCACAAGCTCACAGCTTCCAATTGTGGCGCTCTCTCTCTTAAGCTGCTCTCTTTCTTTCTCTCCAAAGGTTACGCCCCTCATCCTTCTTCTTTCAATTCAAGCATCTCGTTTCTATGCAAGTTAGGACATTCTGATTATGCTCAAAAATTCGTAAACTTGATGCCTTTCTATGGGTGTCAGCCGGATATTGCAACTTACAACTCTTTGATTGATGGGTATTTTAAATGTGGTAGTGTTGTTAAGGCTTGTCTGGCTTTTGATGAAACTAGGGTAGTTAAATTTAAGCCTGATTTAGTTACTTTTAATGTGTTGTTTAATGGGTTTTGCAAAATGGGGAAGAAAAAAGAGGTTTTTGTTTATATGGGGTTAATGTGGAAATGCTATTTGCCAAACGTGGTTACTTGTAGTACATGGATCGATTTGTTTTGTAAAGTAGGAGATTTGAATATGGCGTTCAAGGTATTTGGGGATATGAAGAAAGATAGGGTGTTGTTGAATTCCATTGTCTTTACCTGTTTGATCAATGGCTGCTGTAAGGTTGGCGATTTTGAGGCTGCATTTGAATTGTACAGTGAAATGAAACGAGCTAATCTCGAATTGAATGTTGTTACTTATACTGCACTCATTGATGGTCTTTGCAAGAAGGGGACGTTGGAAACGGCCAAGTCCTTGTTTTCGAGGATGTTGAAAGATAAGGTTACACCTAATTCTGTTGCTTATACTTCAATCATCGATGGGCATTTCAAGAAGGGGAATGTAAGTGATGCATTGAAATACTTGGGTAAGATGTATGTTCAAGGGATGAAGTTTGACGTGGCAGCATATGGGGTAATCATAGCTGGTCTTTCAAATAGTGGTAGGTTTGACAAAGCATCAAAAGTTATGGAAAATATGGTCAAGAATGGATTGCAGCCTGATAAGTTGTTGTTAACCACAATAATGGATGCCCATTTTAAGGCCGGGAACCTAAAAGCAGCATTGGATGCGTATGGTGAATTGTTGTCGTGTGGTTTTGACCCTGACGTTGTTGTTCTTTCGAGCTTAATTGACGGTCTCTGCAAGCACGGTCGTCTGCATGAAGCTGAAAGTTACTTTTGCAGAGAAAAGGCTAATGAAATATCTTATACTGTGCTTATCAATGGGTTGGCTAAGAAAGGCGACTTTACTAAACTTAATAGGGTTTTTAACGAGATGTTGGAGGCAGAGTTCGTTCCGGACAAATATGTATATACTTGTTGGATTGCGGGGCTTTGTGAGCATGGGAATTTGATAGAGGCATTTAGATTAAAGAACAGAATGGTTCAGGAGGGTTTTCAACCTGATCTATTAACTTACAGCTCCCTTATTTTCGGGTTGGCGAAGAAGGGTTTAATGATTGAAGCAAAGCAAGTGTTTGAGGATATGTTGAAAAGGAAAATTGCTCCCGATGCTGTGATTTATGATATTATGATCAGAGGATATCTAAGGCAGGATAATGAAGCTGCCATTGCTGATTTGCTTGAAGAAATGGGAAAGAGAGGTTTTTCACACGTTCAAAGTAGGTAGAAAAAAAAAATGATTGTTCATAGCACATAAAGCCTTCTATTTGTGGCTCTTGATCTTGAGCTTTGTCTAACCATTATTTGAAAATTTTTTTTAAAAAAAAAACAAGGAAGAAAAAGAAAAGGGAACCCTCTTTCTACTGGGATATTGCTTACAGGACAATTGAACATGATGCCTTCATCGTGAGGCTTTATGGTACTCAGACTCGTGTAACTATCGGGTATTGATATGTATTTGATATGGATATGTTAGATTTTTTTAAAGCTTTTCACATATTTAGAAGATCATTAAAGAGTCATATCCTTTTACTCATATCTAAATATGCGTAGGACATAGATGTCCAGCACGAGTACTTAAAAAAAAAGTCAAAGCAACATTGGTATTCTTCCTAGTGGAAATTCTATAATGCATGCTTTTTATATGAGCAGATATTGAATTTGAATATTTGAGTTTGTTATCCATCTAAATAAATAGGATTTGGATAATGGATTTGGATATCTAGAATTATCTGTGTTTAAACCAAAAGTGGATTCGAATAATGGATATTTAGGATTCATATTCGAATTCACTCTGAAATTACTATGGACATTAAATTTAATGTCTAAATCCATGAAAAACAAATTGAATAATACTGGATATTTGATTTTTTATTTTTGGGTTTTACAATCCTTGTTGACATTGTTACTCACTGTAATACCTATTGGCCTACAAGAACGCAGCATTACACTGATCTGGAGCCCAATATCATTTGATTAACAATGGCCATGGCCTCCCAATGGAGCCATGGTGTAATTAATATTAGTTCAAGTGTGTTAATTAGTTGAAATAGGTCCGAGCCAGATCGACATTATATGATTAGTGCTTTGGATTCCGCTATAAAGGATTTCGATAATTCAAATTTAAATATTAAATTTATTATTTATAACAGATTTAAATATATGTTATTTAATATTTGTTATTTGTATTTATTTTTTTATTTTGATTTGAATATTTGATATCAATTAAGTATTTAATTTTTAATTAATTTCATATTTTCATTTAAAAAACTTATTTAATAGATCAAAATATTTTACTTTTAAATCAAATTCGAATTGGGATGATAAGCCTTTCAAATTTCGGCTAAAATAAATAGATCTAAATATTAAAAAAATTAAAATATATTATATATCCACCTTAAATCGAAACCGACAGAGGTGGAAATCGCTTTTAGCTTTACACAGATCCATTTATTAATCTGAAGATAAATTGTTGGTGGAAATTAGGTCGGTGCATTGCGTTTCTATTTTTTTTTTTTTTTGCTCTAGCACTTTGAAATTCCACCCCTACCCTTAACTAACTTATCTAGGGCTGACGGTCTCTGAATCTGACACCACTAAAATAATACTAAAGACTGGAAGAGTAACTTGGTCATTTCACTTTAGCCACGTCACTCCTATACTCGTTTTCTCGTTTTCTCCGAATATTTTATTACACAAACAAAAACGACACTATCCAAAACGGCAAAACCCGCATATTTGCTCAGAAAGTTAAAATTTTACATTAAAAAAAAGGTACAGAAGAAAGAAAGAAAATAGAAAATTCGATCGCTTTTTTTATAAGAATTAAAAAACCCTAATTCGTTCCTACACAATTTTCACTGGATCTAATTTGAAAATATGAGGAAACGAATTTGATTTAATCGAAGGAAAATATTTTTTTGTGCCTTTTTTTGGGGTTATTTTCTCTTTTAAAAAAAGAATTTTCTATGGCCGACGCGCTCTCGGTGATTCCCGCCTCCGTTCTGCGTAATCTCTCCGACAAGCTGTATGAGAAGCGGAAGAATGCGGCCCTTGAGGTTCT
>JBBYHM010000010.1:190108-216934 GCA_038381775.1 Adansonia rubrostipa | reverse complement strand
TATTGCATAAAAAATGAGGGACTTTTCGGGTTGGGAGCTTGCAGAAATGTCTCTGATAATGATATCCCATTGATGAAACCTGGATGGAATGATTTGATCGAAAAGAAGCGAAATGGAACCAATATCTTTGGGGGAAGCTAAGAGTTTGTTGAGACGGAGCGAGTGATTTGAGAAGGAACGAGCTGATGAGAATAAAGTGAATCCGCTTGAGATCAATGCGACGATCTGCGTTAATGGTGACAATTGGGTGATTGCAGACATGAAAGACATGCATTTCACTGCTTTGGGTACTTTAGTTGCCAAATTGCTTTGATCGGAGTTGGGAAGTTTGGACGCTGTGGCAGGAATAAAACTCGTAAATATTCATAATAAATTTAAAAATAATAAAATATCGATTTTTATTTTTCAAAACAAAACTCTCGGTGTCTAAAACTCTTTAAGGTTTATAATAAATGTTCTTATATAAATACAAATACAGTATAATTATTTAATATCTTAAAATTATAAAAATATATATATGATACATGTATCTATATTAATTATATTTAAATCTGTGATATTTATATTTATTATAATATTTTCGTTTTTATTGGGCATGCTTTATCCATGTTATTTTTTTGATCGCACCTAAAACTATTAAATATTTATATAAAAAAATCAATTTAGATAAATTAATATATTTTTTAAATATTATAATCGTATTTAAAAAATTATATATTTATATAAATTTTAAATACGGTAATAATTACTATTATATAATTGTTGAACCTTTATGACTTTTTATCATATGAATAACATTTTTATGTAGTTTTATATTTTAATTAGAGACAGAGTTACCCTTTGCTTCTGACTCTCAAAAATTTAAAAAATCCCTTTAATATAATAGGTTACATCTGTATCTATATAACAAATATAATTAAATTGATTATACCAAAAATAAAATTTATATTTACTTAGTTTAATCATGGAACTCCCAAAAAATTTTTTAATTTTTTAATGTATTACCTATTTATTTTTTTAACAGCTCACCAAATAAATATATTATATATTTATACTTTAATTGTTAATTAAATTTGACATATTAATTTTTTTAAAGAAATTAACTTTCTTTATATTCGGCTTATAGTTATCGATAGCATATCGATACTAATCAATATATACCAATTTTAAAATAAAACAAAGTATACTAGTAATGTACCATTTTATTTTTTATATGTTTAATAATTTTGAACATTAAAAATTTATATTTTCATATAAGTACTTATAAATATATAATAGAGATATATTATACATCTATATAGTATATATTTTATTAAAAAAATTTAAAAATATATTATAAATATATATATAATATTTATTGATAAATTAAAAATAACACATTAAAATAAATCAATATCAATACATACTATCAAAAAAATAGTAGATGAATTTATTCCGTACTAGTTACTTTAATTTAGCCCCTTCAAAAATTTTTAACTAACTTCACCCTCGATTTTAATTTTTTTATTATATATATCGTGTAATCTTATCGTATTTAAAAATTGTACAATGCAGAGTAACTGAGATGGCAAAAAGGGTTAAAGGGACCATAGAACAGGTGGGGGTGGATGTTGAGGTCATGAATTCCAACAATAAATATCTTCCTTTGCATATTGATGACGTGGCTAATCCTCGGTGGCACATTATTTTCAGATATTTTTCTATCTTTGGATTTGACTACGACACCTGTTTAACACTATACTGACGTGGACCCACACACTATCCTTTGCCACTAATTTTTCCTCTAAATTACGAAATTTGCCACTTACCTTTTAGATTCTGATTTAATTCATGGTTTAAAAAATTTTTATTCACTAATATCTAATTGCGAATTATAAATTTTTTTAAAATATTAAATTGACATAAATGTAAGTCAAATAAATATTTAATTTGTCAAATATTTATTATTTCTAATAATTAAAAATAGCTAGTGATACCGTACAAGTTATATTTATAAATGATTAGACGGTAATTAATTACAGATGATTGAATTTAATTATATTAAACATTGACACATTATATGATACAAATGCGATACAAAATAATATGACAAGAATATATGAATGACTTAAAATTTATATAATATAAATTATTAATGTATTAAAATTTATATAAAAATATATAATATTTTAAACACGAATAATACATTGTTTACGTATTGCCTTTTTTTAAGTGAAACTCGGGGGGCAAATTTGCAAATGTAGTAGGAAAGAAGGGTATTATGGACAAGACAAATTCAACGCCTAAATATCTCTAACAGAAGAAAATAATGCACGAAGACGGGAAAGGAAAGCTCACACTTACGGTGAGAAAGATAAAAAAGGCAAATGTCTAAAGGAGAAGAAGTGATGCAAAGCAATGAAATACGGCAGCGATTTGCGAGATATGATGAAGTTAAATGGCGTGAAGTGGAAGAAGACGACGGCGAAGACGACGACGACGCCGATGAAGACGAAGAAGGGAGCTTCCTTTGAAACCAGGGCTGTTGTATTATCCTACGACTCCTACTTCTTTCTTTGTTTCTGATGCTCTTGAGTCCGATTTCCCCATTTATGTCAGCAAAGTTTTTGGGGTTTTCACCGGTTATCGAGCCGACGAAGTCCTTGGTCGGAACTGGTAAGAATTACAAGTTAAAATATTTATTTAGGTCTAAGGATAGAATTTACAATCTGTTTATGGAGTAACTGAGAAAAAGTTGATAATTTATAGTAGTTTAGGCCTTAATTCTATATCAAATAACTATTAAACTTAATTTAGGGTTCTTGGCTTAGGGTTAAGTGCGATTAGTTCAGGATTGAAGAAGTCGAGACTTTTTGTTACTTGTGGTAGGGACAGTGGGAAGAGTATGCACCAACTTGCGTAAATTCAATCATTAAAGCAACTTTTTCGATCCATTTTTCAACTTATTTAAAGGCATTCTATAAACTATTTTTTTTCCCAAATGATCATTCATGTATGACTTTCATGTAACTGATTGAAGACTGAGAGTTGATGGAATCATCTATGGCTACTAGTTTTGGTTTCATCCGGTAGGACAGTTGGTTTCAATCATGGTTATATTATTAAAGAAAGAAAATAAATGCTAGACAATCTCATCGATGCAAATTCTCCTGGAGAAAAATTTCCATCTTGTCCAAAATAAGTACTATCCATTTCAGATATTAGATCAATAAGAGATGATTACAGAAGAACCAAGTATGGAGTGTGCTTTGATCGTCCAAGTGCGGTGGCATTAATAGGAAAAAGGATGGGTTGCTTGGAGGAGAATTGAAGTATCGACCTAATTGGACCTCTCCGTTTTGAAATTTTCTTCTTAGTGTGTCATTTTAGTCAACCTTTCGGCTTGAGAAGTGGGGAAAAAAAATCTTCCCGACTCTAAACTACCCTAAATATATGCAAGTAGCAGTCGTATTATTTGAGCGTTAGCAAAAGGTTCGTTGAGAGCAAAGTATTACTCAAAATGATGGCAAATCATTTTTCTTTAAATGAGCACACATAATATGTAAGATTGCTGCACAATTAAGCGTTTCCTCTTTGCTGGATTGAAATCAAATTGAGATTTTTACGGTGGGTGAGGCATCCAGCTTAAAAGTTTTTACTTAGTTGCTACGTTTTTTATCTTTTTCATCTTTTAATACTCTCCTGCTCGAAACGATCTTGATTGACCCTTTATGGGAATTTTTTTTTATTTTATTTTAGTCGTTTCTTATGGTATAGAGACACACGGGCTCAAAGACGGCACCCTTTGGTAGATCCTTTTGTTGTTTCTTAGATTCGAAGATTTCTTGAGGAAGGTAATGAATTCCAGGGTGAGCTTCTGAATTTCAGAAAGGATAGCACTCCATTGGTGAATAGGTTGAAACTTGCACCTATACATGATGAGGATGGAAGGGTCATACAGGTTATTGGTATCCAAGTGTTTTCTGGAGCAAAACTAGATCTGGACCATGTATCATATCCAGTTTTCAAAGAGACTTGTAATCAGCAATTGTATCGGTCAGCTAAATACTCTCATTTGAGTGGAAATCCACCATTTAATCAGCATCAAGAAATATGTGAGATACTCCAACTCTCTGATGAAGTCTTGGCTCATAACATTTTATCACGGTTGACGCCAAGGGATGTCGCTTCCATTGGATCTGTCTGCAGAAGGATAAGCCGACTAACAAAAAATGAGCGTGTGAGGAAGATGGTATGTCAAAATGCGCGGGGAAGATAAGTCACGGATACATTAGAAATGATGACCAAGAGGTTGGGGTGGAGACGTCTTTCCACAGAACTGACCACTTTTGAGGCAGTTTGTTGGAGGAGCGGCGGAGCCTTTGCGTTGCAATTTTAGTGCATGTGCTGCAGGGAACCATCTTGTGCTTTTTTGGAGGCGAAGGAGTCAACATGCAGCCGATGGATGACACATTTGTTCTCAATCCTGATGCTGCAAATCCTGAGTGGCGGCGGGTGAGCGTGTAATCGTCCCCACCAGGGCGCTGGCGCCACACTCTTGCATGCCTGAAGTGGATCATGGTTGGTGGTATTTGGAGGATGCGGAAGGCAAGGATTGCTTAATGATGTCTTCGGTGGAACTTGACTTGGATGCCAAACAGCCTACATGGCAAGAAGTTTCCGGTGGAACTTCCCCTCTCCCTAATTTGGCATAGCTCTTGTACAATCAATGGTTCTAATTTGGTCGTGTCTGGTGGTTGCACAGATGCTGGGTTGCTTCTCAGCGACACATATCTTTTGGATCTCACTACCAACAAGCCAACATGGAAAGAGATACCAATATCATGGTCACCTCCACCTGGATAGGGGCATTCACTGTCAGTTTACGGTCGCACTAAAATTCTTATGTTTGGCGGGCTTGCAAAGAGCGGGAACTTGTGATTGCGATCGGGTGAAGCCTACACCATGGATTTAGAGGCTGAACAACCACAGTGGAGGCAACTGGATTGTAGTGCCTTCACCAGTGTCAGCAGCCAAAATACCGCGGTACCTCCTCCTCCTAGATTTTTTTTTTTTTTAAATAAGGACTAAAGTCATTTATTTTGACTTTTGAACTCTGCATTACTACAAAAAGTTAAAAATCAAACAATATATAAGGAATTGAGAATATCAAATTTAGGTTGAAATGAGGTAGATCTATCCCTGAGCTAAAATAAGCTTAAGTTTTTATATTAGAAATAATTATACTTGCTTAAACCCACTTCACTTGAAACACGGACCAAAAATTTATTTCAAATTAGATTTGTTTTATAAAAACACTATCCAAACTCATACAAACCAACTCAAATATATACTATCAATCCCTTTTAAAAAAAATTAATCTTTTTAAAATTTGCATTAATAAAGGTAAAACTGATAAAATCTAGCTAGGCTAAGACAAAAAAAAACCTTTCTGGGAGCCTTATTCCACATTGCCTAAGCTTGTCTTTTAGATCCAATTTCTGTTTAAGCCTATAAAAAAATATCGGGTGGATTTTTCATGTTGGACAAGTAGTTTAATTTTTGGTTAGATGTACTATGAGATTTTGGTATTGTAAAATTTAAGAAGATTAATTTTTATATATAAGAGATTTATTTATATTAATATAAAATCAAATTAATTTTAAATATTTGTATAATTTTATTTATTTTTATATTTATTAAATATAATCGTTATATTTTATTTTTTATTTATATAAATTATATATGTCGAGTTTTGAATATAATAAAAATATTTAATTATTTATTTAATATAAAAAATTTTATTCATTAAATATATGTTAAAAGTATTTGTATTTTTAATTGATTAGTTGAGATGTTTGATCAATTCAACGAGTGCCAAATCTAATAATTGATTTTTTAAAACATGAGTAGTATATAAAATTAGAAAGTTATGCATGTATAACCATCTTCATTCAAGTTTCAACCAGCGAAACAAAATAACCTTTAATGCAATCTATCTACCAGTCAGCTCTGACCAGAAACACTGTCATCCAAACGTTCCCTTTATGTTCTGTGCCTCTCTATTATTTTCCGTTGCTTTGCCCTCAAAAAGAAAGAAATTTTTTTTTTGGCTAATAATAGTTCAATTATGCTCATTTCCTGTTTTTAAATCCTTCCTTCCGGAGAATTTAAAGACCCAAATTAAAATTCCCCCATGTCTTCCACATCTTCTTCCGAAACAACAACTGCGGCGGCGGCCCCACTCCTCCACCCGCGCCAGCCCGATGCTGTCTCCTCGGTTACTCGCCCCACAACGCTGGCGCTTTTATTGGGGAGGGCCACGGGGCGGCGTGGAGCGTCCATGCTCGTGAGGGAGACGGCGGCACGTGAGTTGGAGGAGCGACGGGTGGACTGGGGGTACTCGAAGCCGGTCGTGGCACTGGACATGCTGTGGAACACGGCGTTCGTTGCTGTGTCGGCGGTGATGCTGATCTGTACGGTGGATGAGAGGCCTAATACTCCAATTAGACTGTGGATTTGCGGCTACGCTTTGCAGTCATTGGTGCATGTTGTTCTGGTTTGGTTGGAATATAGGAGGAGGAACACTAGAAGAACATCTGCAAGGGATGAAGATAGAGGAGATCCTGCTGCTGGAGATGTTAATGATAATGAAGATGAAGAAGATGGAAATGAAAGGAGTCCTTTTGATTCAAATCAATCAAGGTCAGTTTTTTTTTGGTATGTTTTGACTTAAATTTTGATGTGGGTTTTATGTTTTTAAACTAAAAAAAACATTCATTTTTATGAAAGTATTAGGTTTTACTTCAATTTGGGAATTCTTTCTTTTGGGGGGGGGTGGTTTCTTAGATGAATTAGGTAAGGGTTTGAGCATGATCTTGGCCTTCTGGGTTTCCAAGGATTGAGTCTCTGGTTATTCTGAAGTTTCTTGGACTTAGGTATAGTATCGGATACGGATCCGTATCCAACACGGATGTTCTTAATTTTTAAATCTATATTCAAATATATGTTGGACAGAAATATTAGACAGAGTAATTAAAAAAAAAGAAGTCGGATTAACATTTTTCTCAAGGAATTGGAAGGTTTTTCTTGGTGCTATCATTTATGGCAGTTAGGTCCCTCTATGATGATTTGTGGGAATATCCTTATAGTTTTGCTTTCAAGGTGGGTGCATTGAAACTTGAGCAACTATTTTCCCGGACTTGATTATAAGTGTTGGATATGGATCAGAGCAACATAGTTAGGGGATATTTCAGGGCTGGGAAAATTAGGCTACATTGGGTATCTTAAATATTTCCATGATTGGAAAACATAGCATTCCGAAACCTAAGTGCCAATAACTATCGGAGAAGAAATTATAAGATAGACCCTTTCTACTACATCATCCACGGTCCGCCCAATAATATCATGCCAAATCATCATCTTCCCCGGATAAGATAGGAAATTTAACTCTAATAATTAAGCTAGTTGAAAAATATGTTTCTTTACTCGTCAGCCAATTTATGGACTGGCATTATATATAAATATAGATATTTGTTTTGATTACCTGATTAATCCGATTGACCAAGCTGTGAAGTTGTTATCATGCTATCAATTTAGTGGATCTTTTTTTCTTGCAGTTTCCATCTAGATTTGCATTTATATTCTGTTTAGAAAATGTAATTTAGGATGATTAAATTATTATTCTCATTACCGATTTGATGATGAATGGACAGCGTAACTAAACGATGTGAATCAGTGAATACGATTGCATCGTTTATTTGGTGGATGATAGGCTTCTATTGGGTAGTTTCCGGTGGTGATATCCTTCTGCAGAACGCTCCTCGTTTATACTGGTATGTCTTTAACCGTCCTGTTATTTGACAAGCATTTTATTTGTCGGTTTAGATGACAGATTCGATAATAAATTATGTTGCTTTGACTCTTCATTTTTCTTGGAGTACTTGTGTCAAACATATATTCAAACATGGGTTCTGAGATATGACTCTCTAAGGACTTTTCAAATACATGGAAGAACTTGGAAAAAAAAAAGTTAAATATACCCATGTTGGACACTTACAACAAAGTCTGAGTAACATAGTTTTGCCTCTTAATCATTTCAAATTTTCAAATGTAGTTAGCAAAAAATTTATGTCCAGACTTTTCGTGTTTTCTTTTGTTTGTGCTTTGTGTTATTTCTCTGGTGTATAGCAGCCGAGAAAGACTTCAGGATCTCTAATTTGTGACAACCTGCAGGTTGGCTGTGGTTTTTCTGGCATTTGACGTGTTCTTTGCAATCTTATGCGTTGTTTTGGCTTGTTTGATCGGGATTGCTCTCTGCTGCTGCTTGCCATGCATCATTGTAATTCTTTATGCTGTTGCAGGGCAGGTACGAAAAAACACACTGGTTTTGCTGATTGAAAAAATTTTTAAACAAATCAGCAATAGCTAAATCGCATTTTCATTTTCTTGTATCATTGATTAGGAAGGTGCATCTGAAGCGGATCTTAGTATCCTTCCGAAATATAGATTTCAGATTATAAACAATGGCGAGAAGCCCAGCGCAGGGAAAGGAAAAATGGTCCCTGTAGAAACGAGTGGTGGATATTTGGCAAATGAGCTCATACTGTTACCTGAGGATGCTGTAAGTTACAACTTTATCTTGAAAATTACTATTTTTTTTTATTGACAAATGATGCTGTTCTATAGCATTCGTGTGGATGTTAGTTTCCTATGTTCCTCGGACTCGGATATGACTGTCAAATATGGGTAGTTTTTTCATTTATTTGGAGGCTCATATCTCTATTCCCCCATGTTTGGATATGCATCGGACATGAGTGCTTTTAAAAAAAAATGAAGAGTTGGAGTAACATAGGCCGGGCATTTTACTACCTACTGAGCTAAAAACTCCTTCGGGTGATTGCTTCGCTATTATTATCCTATTTCGTTTCCTTCTTTTTCGTAGGAATGTTGTATATGTCTAAACTTGTACGAAGACGGCGTCGACCTCCTTGCTCTCCCTTGCAACCACCATTTTCATTCAACATGCATCGTGAAATGGCTTAAGATGAATGCAACATGCCCTCTCTGCAAGTACAACATTTTGAAGGGAAACGAGCAGGTATGAAAGAAAAGAAAGAGCAGAGCCTCGATTGTCTGATGTATTTCGTTGACACTTCCTGCTTATGTACAGCGTCGAAATCTGAATCACGAAGAGCAGCAACACTCAGTTAGGGTTCTTAGCTTCTTTTAGTTTTCGTTTAACTTGCCTGTTGGATTCGACTTGATTCTTATTGGCCTTGCCAGAGTTCTTCCACGCACCTTTCGTGAGAAAATGGAAATGATTTTAATTGCTTCAAATGTTGTTGGGTGTTTTTGCTTCATTATTTGTAGAAAGAAAAATTAATGGGTAATATGTGTGTGTGTGTGTGTTTGCATCTGTCACCTACAAACCATTTTTTCTCTAATTTTTTTACCATGCGTGGTTATTAATACAGGTGTAAACGAGAAACTAGTGCTTATAAATTATTTAATTTTGGTTCGAAAAAATATACAACTAATTTTGGTGAAAATCTTGGTGTTTGAACGTTCATCGAAGCTCGATTAATTCAATTCAAGTCAAAAAGACCCGTTAGAGGGTTATAACACTTCCAACTTTAGTTGTTTTCCAACTCGAAATTTCACTTAAAAGGGATCAAGTGCCTTTACTTACTTGAATCAACTAATATTGATTACATCGAACTAATTTGATTATAAAAATTTATATACATATACATATATATATATATATATATATATATAATCGATGAACCAAATGGATCCTAATCGACGAAGTACTGTTTGACCATTATATTAGGTTAAAAAGATAAAAAAAGCTGCATGTTGACAGTCTTTTTTTTTTTTCCTTCCAAAATCAAAATCAAATCAAACAATTAATTGAGACATTTTTATTGTTGTGCAGAGGTGATTATGAATGTCTCAATTCTGTGTTTCATATGTATTAATTAATTTTGGCAAATTTGAATCGAAATATATATTAAATTTATGTGTTTTATTCATGCAACATATGTTTGAACAACATTATCAAATCGATCAAAAGAAAATGGACTGATCAAAGACTCTTCAAACTCCCGATATCCCCTATAAACTGCCTCAGTCCGAGTCTGCGGAAGGGCCAATCTCCGCAACTCGGTCACGTACCTGCATTCCCCAACCAAAATCAAATGTAAGCACTTATATTCCCAACCGACGATGGCTAAATTCTTTTGCTGCTAAATCTGTTTATGCGTCGAATAGCTTGCCCAGTTTATATTGGATTAGTTATAAGTTTCTTTAATTCGATTTTATAAAATTTAAATTATTATTTAAATAATAAAAATATTATATTTTAAATTTAAATATTAATATAAAAAATTAATTTTTTAATTCTTTTTTGGAATAGTACAGTAGGGTTTTAGGTCAACTCAACATGGCAAAGAAAAAAAATTCAAGCGCTGAATCGGGATTTAACACGTCTATTTGCAGCAGAAAACATTCCACAGCAAAAGCTTCGATGGTAGAACAGATGAAAATGCAGTATTGACATCCGTATTATAGCAACAGACCAGTTATAGATAATCCAATCATCTCCCTACCATGCATTTTCTATGTTCTTTCTTTCCTAGTCTGTCTCAGAGTTAACAATGCAATTTGCTATGTTTACAGAATTTGGGATGCACGTCAAATATGAATACGAGTCCAACACAAGTATATTTGATTTTTTTTTCAAATTTTTTTATTTATTTATAATACTTCAATATCCATGTTTGAATACGTATTGGACATAATAAGTGTCAGGACACACTTGTTTTAGAAAAAATAAAGAAGACAAAAAAACATGGGTACCTCAGGCAAAGCATGTCAGGCTATTGGATTGCTACAATTCTCTAGTACTCTCATGAAGAAGGAAACGACTATCATTCTAGAGGAGATTTAGTTGCTCATACTCTTCATTTTTCTTAAAGACAGACTCAGACTTGGATATAAGGATATGACCTTCTAAATATATGAATAAATTTAATAAAAATTGAATATATCTATGTCAACACATATGAGTCCAAGTAACATAAGAGGAGATCTACGAGGGGGAACCAATTGTATTTCACGCTAAGGCATGATGAAACCTAGACCAGCAATTTGGGTAGAATTAGTAAAACCATTTAAGATTAGGAAACGAGCTTAACTATTTAATCAAAAGTAAGTTGAGATGATCCAACGAAAGAAAAAAAGAGAATATATTTTTAATGCTTAATAGGTCATATAAAAAAAAGAATATATTTTTAATGCTTCATGGCTCATATTCGATAAATAGAAGATGAAGAAACTCACCTGTTTGCTGCACTCATGATCTTGTCTTGAATCGCTTGATTTAAAGCTGTTGTCTGATGGGGTAAGGCCGTTCCACCTAATACTAGGGAAGCACCAGTAGCAACCGTGTCCGTTCTCCGTGCAAATACGGACGTTGCCCATTCACGAAGCACCATTAGCCTTGATCGAAGAAGGCATAATCTGAGGGCTGGTGATGGTGTAAAAGCAAAATTTGAAATAACCGATCATAAGTGTTCAATACAGGTTCAACCGCACCCTTGCAAGCAGCAAGAAGAGCACATGGCACATCTTCATCCGCAACAGATTCATGCCCAGATTCTACACTCTTCTACCAAATGGAAAAAAACGTGATAATTAAAACAAAACCAAATCGGCATTCAAGAATAAGTACTGTAAGGAAAATCAAATAAGTTTTTTTTTTTTGTACAAGACAATCAAACAAGCTTAGATAACTCTTTAAATGAAACTAGCTAAAGGCAATGAATAAAAAACTGGACAGTGTGACCTCCGGGTCACCGGTTGAACTGGAATATTCAATTTAAAAATAAATTAAATATAAAATATGTAATTTTGATATTAAATATAGTATTTACTTAATAAAAAATATGTATTTCGATTAAATGGTATCGTTTTTTATATATAATTAAAACGTTAAAAATTCAAATATCATTATTTACAAAAAAAAAAAAAAAAGGGGGTTTACCAATTTAATCCAGTTTTTTACCAGTTGAACCAATGCTATACTAGTTCATCATATCGCCGGTTCTTTGATATGTTCCAGACGGGACGGGCCACCAGTTTGAGCGGCCTGTCCAGTCCAGTTTTTTCAATACTGGCTAAAGATAAACATATACCAATGCAGCCTTCTCTAGATGAAGGCATAGAGTGTCCAGAGGTAAAACAGCTCCATCTCTAGGATATTCCTTAGAACCAAACCTCTTCAAAACAGAGCAAGCCTCAGCAACTCCACCCCTTAAAGGAGCTTGATCAATAACTCGAGCCCAGGTTTCTCGGATAATGCAACTATCAGTATTATCACCTGAATGGTTTGCAAAGTACAACATTTCCAGGTATATCTAAAAGCAGAAATGGAAAGGCAACAATAATAAACTATAGGAATATATATTATCATGTGAAAGCAAAGAATGCTAAAACAGTGGGAGATTCAATGCAGTTCACAGCTATGTTAATTGGACTCAGATGTGTCAGACATAGGTATGCCCAATTTTTTTTTTCAAATTTTCGTGAATTTAAAGGATCCTTGAAAGATCATATCACTATATATACCCATGTCAGGATATGTGTCAGAAATAGGTACTTTAAGAAAAATAAAAAATCAAATCAACAAAAGTACCTGAAAGCTTTATCCAAAGAAAAGAACTTACCAACCTAAAAGAGCCATAATGTCAAACACTTCCTAAAGTCATGCTAAAACATTTTGAAGCACAATTCATTATAAGAAAGTATCAACTATCCAATAATACAAGTGAAGAATATTATACATTAGATATAAATTCTTCCCCACCCCTCATTTCACTATCCATTTGCTCCACATTGGATATCCAAAATGTTGCACCATTTTCAAAAAGTGCAAGCAGATTTTCAGTTACATATACATACATATATATATATATATATATATCAATTAATTCTCTTTGTCTTCTTCTTTTATAAACAAAATTTCTACCTATGTTGGTATGACTCTTCATTTCTTCAAGTACCTATATATGACATATTTTTAGACATGGTTCCGAGGATATATCCCTATAAGAACCCTCCAAATGAATGAAAGAGTTTAAATATATCCATATCAGACACATATACATAACCAAAACTCTCTCTAGATTTCAAATAACATAGATTTCTACTAAGAGTAGGAAAACAGAGGGAAAGAGAAATAAAAAACTTAATTTATACATCCCAAGGTTCAAAAGGAACTGCACATTCGTTATACAACTGAGTAATGCGCTTCAAATCTAATGATAGCTCAGTGGCCTTCTCTCGTGCATTATTTGCTAAATTGGCATCCCCATTAAACCCGCTATCAGGAACAGATCCATTTTGAACAGATTCCAATGTACCAGGTGTAGCTTCTAACCTTGAAGCAATTGCCTCTAGTTCCCCCTTTATTTTTATTTGAAACTGAAGAACAGCAAGTTTTCCTTCAAGTAAATCTAACAATTCACTGTCGAAAGCACCCCTACCAGAACGTACGAGACCATCATTGTTACTTGTACTCTTGGCCTGGAGAACAGCACTACTAAGGTATCGATGCCTGGCATTGACATAATCAAAACAATTTAGACAAATAATTGTGACAACCAAGCCCAATATGGAGTAGGTTCAACCATTGATGGAGTTAAAGTATATAGAAACCAGTTAATAAGAAACAACTTGAGTTTCATTCAGCCCAATTATAAAACTAATGTCAAACCACAACTATCATGTCGCCTTCATTTGACTGATTCCTACACATTCATGTCCATATGTATTACTCCTGAAAGCCAAACGACAGCAGCTCTTCCATTTCATCTTGTAATTAAAGGTTAAATAGATTAAAGGGCAAAGAACACTGATTTGGTATTCAATATGCCAACCAAAAACTAGATCAGCATATGCTTATAGAGATGTATTTAATGATTTACAACTGAGAGAAAGTCTATATAAGAGAAGACAGATTTAATGGATAAAAACTGTTAAAATGAACGAAGCCATCAACCTCAGTTCTAGAGTAGGATCATTGCGCCCATGAGTTGAGTATCTTTCAGCGAGCCTCAATAGCACATGAGCTGCAAGTACACGCTGACGCTTCAAGACAAAATATTGAGCCAAAAGATCAAAATATTTGGCTTGATTAGAATGAATAGGGGTTCCGGGTTCACCAGTTGAAGGGGTTGTGTCAATGCAGAGAAAGCGCGAACCTGCAAGGCAGATAAACAAATAAATGCAGGAGCCCCACTTTTTGCTTGAAATAAACCCAAAAGACCACAGCAGAAGTAAATAAATAAATAAAAACCTCTTGTACAGGTTCACGCCCAGCAGTCCGCAGAAAAGGGACCAAATCTGGACCTCCATACTCTAACAGCTCATATTCAAGACCTAAATCAATCATAGTTCTATACAGATACTCATTAAATAATCTGTCATGTGATTGAACACCAAGCTGAACAATCTGACTTATATATGTTCTCCATGAAGCCTGATCAAGGACAGATTGCTCTGCAGCAGATCTAACAGGAGACTCACATTCTCTCTCTGAGTCCTCACCTTTTAGAGAATGTAAAGCACTAGTAATTATCTCATAGCACTGCTCAGCTGACCAATTGCATATTCTCTGATTGCTGGATCAATTTGCTCATTGATAGCATCACCTGCAGGGTCAAGTGCCTGCGCTTTTTGTAGAGGTAAGTGAACCACAGCCTCATAAAATCTGCAGTGAAATCTCAAATTAAAGATGCAACAATCTGAATTAAGTATTATCTCATTAAAGAGAACCTCTCCTAGCCTCTTAATTAAATGAAAAACTAACTGGCAAGATTTTCGTTCACATCAGGATCAGGAGTTATAGCAGCCCTTTCAAGACATTCCACAGCTAGGAAGAACTTATAACCAGACTCCTTAAAATAGCTTGGACATCCATCACGTAATTTCCCACTAATATCATCAACTGTCCCCCTGCCATCAGGGCCAGTATGATACTGAAGCAATGAACGATATTTATTAGTGAATTTAGAAATTCCAATAAATATTAAGAAGAAAAAATCGGGAGAGTTGAGAAATGGCTCATTTAGTGGAACTTCTACTATGATACTTATGTAAGATTCAATCAGCTCTATCAGAGCAGAAATAAGTCTTGTAGCAAGGCGGTCACCCTCCTCAGAGCAAAAAAGTTGGTGAAATGTCAACTGAACTAATGCCTGGCGGAGATAGCATCAAACCCCTTAATTAAGCGTGCTACAGGATCCGGAGAAACAAGCTGTAGAAAAAAGAGAGCTTCATCAGACCTAAGTAGCAACTGCCTGATACATCCATTGCTCTCACCTGTAGCGCAACGCTTTCCTATATAATCTTGCATACTCTCAAATGTTATTAGTTTCGGTACATAGAGTAAATAATTCAATGCAAGCAAAGTTCCTCAATTCATAGAGATATAAAAGAGGATTTAAGTTATTATGCACATATATCCACCATTTAAACCTCCAATAATTATTCAAATATAAATAAAAATTTATTTAAATATAAATTGAAAATAAAAATTTTAAAAACAAAATATTCAAGAAACCTTTAATATGCGAGAATCCCCCTTTAATTTATTAAAATATTAATCAACCAATCAAATAAGCCATGTTTAACCCTAATTAATTATCGGTAGAATTATTAGGTATATAAAGTACCTCTTTTTCTAACACTGAGTTCCAATTCTACCCTTAAGCTCCTTCCTTTACTAACTCATCGAACTGTTCGTGACACATTTGGTGTTTTGTAATCTAAGAGAGTAGCCATAAATTTTACTGAGTTGTATATTATTGTTTAATTGGATATACAAATATCTACAATAATTTTAAATTTTAAGATATTTTTTATAGATAAAATAATAAAATTAAATAAATAATATTTTATAAATTAATATACAACGTGATATTCGATATCAAAATCGATTTGGGTATTACTAATGTATCTCTAAATACAATAGGTTTTCATTGAAGTAGGAGAGGATGTCTTGACTCCAAAGAGGAGTTACGAATCTTACATTAATTGCATATTAAAGTTTAATGAAATATATAAGTTTCTTATTATCTTTGATGCAAGAGATTTTTTTTTATTTTATAAAAATAAATTGATCAAATCGAATAATATTTTATAAATTAGTATAGATCGTGATATTTAATTTTAGAATCAACTCATGACTTTCACATTGATAATGTACTTAAATTCAATTGAATATATTAATATTCTTATTATTGTTAATTTATATGATGATTTTTTTGAAACAAAATCGTAAATTCCAATAATTGAAAGCAGGTAAAATCTTTGCAAGCTGGCGGCGACTCTGTCACTTGGCTTGTTTTAAACTACTAATTTACAAAAGACTAATTTAGTCATTTCACTTTTAACCACGTTACTTCCAACACTCTTGTCTACTTCTCCAAACATTTTTATTACTCAAAACAAAAAAGAAATCAAAGCCCCAAACTTTCTCGGAAAATTAAATTCTATCTTTTCTTTACATAATTAAAAAAAAAAAAAGTGCAGAAGAAAGAAAGAAGGAAAATAATCCCATAGCCATTTGTTTAAAAAAAGAAAGAAAACGATCGTTTCTACTTTCAACTCAATTTCACCAGATCTGAATTCCCTCAAATTTTCATTTCTCGATCCAAAAAAGGAAACAGCAAACCCTAAAAAGACCAAAAAGGGGGAAGAAAATAAAATAAAAAGATATGTTCAGGTTCGAATTTGAAAAGATCAGGAAACGAGTTTGATTTAATCGAAGGATTTTTTTTTTAATTTCTATTATGGCCGAAGCGCTTTCCTTGATTCCCGCTTCCGTTCTCCGTAATCTCTCCGACAAGCTGTACGAGAAGCGCAAGAATGCGGCCCTTGAGGTTATTTTTCCTTTTTTGGAATTTAATATCTAAGGTCTTTTTTTTTTTTGAAAGATTTAATTGCTTACTATTTTGTCAACATATTTATGTGTAGATTGAAGGAATTGTGAGACAGCTGTCTTCGTCGGGAGATCACGAGAAGATATCGGCGGTGATCAATTTGTTGGCCGCGGAATTTACCTACTCGTCACAAGCCAATCACCGTAAGGTTGGTGCATGAAGAATAATTTTCAGATTTTCAAACTTTTCATGAGATTTTGTATCTATTTAATCTGAATTTTGGTTTAGTTTTGTTAAATATTGTTTTTGTGTTTGTGCAGGGGGGATTGATAGGTTTAGCTGCTGCTACTGTTGGGTTGTCTTCTGAAGCCGCCCAACATCTTGAGGTAAGGGTTAGTTTGCCCTTGAATAGCTGTCTATTAACGTGTTTAAATCTTATTAGCTGTTTAATGTGTATGTGTGAGTTCTTTCTCATTTGTTCCATTACGCTTATATATACTTCTAAAAGAATTGGAAACACTTGAAAGACTGAATTAGTCATCGATGCACATCTAATGACATAATTGAGCAAGCCTTCAAATTAGTATTTCTTTTGGTTTGATTTCTTACTCCTGAGGAAAGATCAGATTCAAATATTGCTCGTTGTTTGTTCCCATCATAAGCACCGTTTTCATTATGTTCCGAGATAGAGTAATTGTAAAACGTTTATTAAAAAGCTTAGTAGCATGGTACTCTGACCGCATCGATTGGTAGATTAATATTCTATGCCCTAACCATGTAGCTTGACTCGGTGGTAGGGTGTTTTATCTTTTTTCCCTTTACTTTTAGGATTACAGGAGGAGATAGGGCGGGTCTTTGGCTTAGGCAGGCTATAGGTGTTGAGACTTTATGTTCATTTGCAGTTAGAACCCTAGAGGGGATTATCATTGCGTCAAATTTTATTCTTTCTCAAGTAGAATAGAAAGTAAAATTGGAAAAATGTTGTCTGCTTTGATGTTGGATGATTACTTTTTTCCTGTATTAGATAAAGTCAGTTTTTTTCCCAGTTGTTTAATTTATAACTTCTTTCTCTCCTTTTCTTTTGTCTATAATCTAGTGATTAATTTGCTTTTGATGCAATCTGTCAGCAAATTGTGCCATCAGTGCTTAGTTGTTTGTCTGACCAAGATAGCAGAGTTCGTTATTATGCTTGTGAAGCTCTATATAATATTGCAAAGGTGAAAGGAAATTGGTTTATTTTTTCTTTTCTTTTTCTTGATTAATAGTGCAAATGATATGCTTTCTTCCACTGTACAGGTTGTCCGAGGAGATTTTATTATATTCTTTAATCAGATATTTGACGCTTTATGCAAGCTGTCAGCTGATTCAGATCCCAATGTACAGAGTGCTGCTCACCTTTTAGATAGGCTCGTGAAGGTGAGTAAGTTCTCCTCATCTAAATGTTGGCATCTTGATAATTATGTGAAATATTGAATTTTATTGCTTTTTTATTTGACCATTTGAAACAGGACATTGTTACTGAAAGTGACCAGTTCAGGTATGCTTTATCCGCTTCCAGTTTCACTCCATGAATCTAGTTACATTTAGAGGTCTTGTTTGAATTTTCTGGGACTATCTTTATAATGTTATTATACGGTTGCTTTTTTCTTCAGTATTGAAGAATTTATACCATTGTTGAGAGAGCGCATGAATGTCTTAAATCCCTATGTCCGTCAGTTTTTGGTTGGATGGATAACTGTACTGGATAGTGTTCCAGATATTGACATGCTGGGTTTCCTCCCTGATTTTCTCGATGGTAATAAAGTTTTGTTCTTTTAAACTAATATGGTAGTTCTCTATTATAAGTTATTTAATTAGCTCTTGATAACTTTCAGGTTTGTTCAATATGTTAAGTGATTCTAGTCCTGAAATACGGCAACAAGCGGATTCAGCACTTTCAGAGTTTCTACAGGAGATTAAGAACTCTCCAGTAAGACTTCTTCTAAGATTTTCTTCTTTAACCGATGGATTTGCTCTCCATGACCACCTTTTTTAAAGTTTCTTATGCCAAGATCGTCTTTTTTACATGTCATTATGTGAATAGCATGATTGATAACTCAACGTTTTTGGTAAAAAAGTTTATGGCTTTATTGTGTATCATTTAACAAAGTTTCTCATAAAAAGAAAATCTTTTGTTCATTTGTAATTTTCTGACTCGAGCAGTGCTGCTCTTCAAGTCTGTAGATTATGGTCGCATGACTGAAATACTGGTGCAAAGGGCAGCTTCTCATGATGAATTCACTCGGTTAACGGCTATCACTTGGGTAAGTAGAATTGGACTTCATGTTGCCCTACAAAGGAGGACTTTTTTAGAAAAGAGCGGAAGAATCTAATAATGGATTCTTCCCCTTCTCAATATATTTGTCCATTGTATGATATTCTTTACTTTTCTGGCTATTCAAACTGTTCCATCTGGTACTTTCATATCATAGATAGTATCAAATTTGATTTTATCATTGCACAGATAAATGAGTTCGTAAAACTTGGCGGAGACCAGCTTTTTGCTTATTATGCTGACATACTGGCAGCTATTCTTCCCTGCATATCTGATAAAGAAGAGAAAATTAGAATGGTAACTTTATTTCTTCTATAGTCCCCTTAATGCATCTTAAATAACTATATGCAATGTCTTTTAGAAACTCAAGTGAAGTTGTTTTTGTTTGTTTGTCTTCATATTCTTGTATTAGGTTGCTCATGAAACAAATGAGGAGCTTCGTGCAATCAAGGCTAATCCAACTGAAGCTTTTGATGTGGGAGCCATTCTCTCCATTGCGAGGAGGTGTAGTTTTTGTTACCTAGGAAGATTGCTAGGCTTGAAATGTTACTAGCAGTTTGCACTCCTACGGGCATAGTAGCGCTTCTGTATTATGAAGAGCTACAGAAAAGTGCTTAAAATGGTGTCTTTTGGTACTTCTGAAATAATTTCACTTTACAATGATTTTACTATTTTTTTTTGACTGATCAGGCAACTGGATAGTGAGTGGGAGGCCACCCGAATTGAAGCATTGCACTGGATATCAACCCTTTTAAACAGACATCGTGCTGAGGTGAGGTCGCAGTTATTTTGAATTTCATGTGCATCTGGTTCCGTGTGCATGCTTCTCATATTTTTAGTTTTTTACTATCAGTGCACAAAAATTTCATCACAGTCCAGGTTTGTATTACTGTTGAATTATTTAAAGATTCTTTGCGATAAATCTAAATCTTTTAATATTTTATCTCATAGGGTGTTTGGCTTTCATGTTTATGTTCGTTTCTTCCTTTATCTCCACTCTGAAGTTTCAACTTTGAAGAAGTGTCTTATCTCTTTTATGTGCATTAGCATTTGAAGATGTCTTTAGTCCTAGTAATAATTCTCATTAAATGACAAAAGATAATATTTGCTAAATTATTGGTAGATGCAAAGTACAAAAGCTCTTGATCTAAATTTCCACTAGCCTTTTCTATTCTGAACAAAAGTACAACTAGGGTAATGGTCAACAATGAGATCTTGGTGGATGCCCAAAATGAAACTCCTTGGCTTCTTTTGTTACACGGACATGCATAGTATCTGCATCTCAATAAAAGTCCTAATTGAGTTTTTTTGGGACACTTTTAGCACTTTTAGTAGAAGCACGTCTGATGCTACCTGAAATCTTTTCATGTATCTAAAAGACCAAATTGCCTGTAGCATGATAGTTTCAACATAAATCGAAATAAAACGTGTATAACCTCCTGTAAAATTTGTAATTGCATGTTGTATTCGGTTGCAATTTCTGATGCTAGTGGTGCTCCAATACGAATGATGTTTAATTTTTTTACCTGAAACAGGTCTTGCGTTTTCTAAATGACATATTTGACACCCTTTTGAAAGCTCTGTCGGACTCTTCTGATCAGGTAAATTTCTTCTCCTACTTATGTGTTTCTAATTTAATTGTTCCATTGAGGGTTTTGATTTTTATTTTATTTTTGTTTCATTATTCTGTTTCATGTATTAGTATCACTATAATTACAATAGGATTAGCCCTATATGTTTTTTTTTTTTTTTGGTTTTTGGATGGAACTGTTATTTTTAGCTAAATCTGCTGTTATAGTCATCTTCCCAAGAGCCTAGAGTCTTGCTTTTGCAAGAGGTTTTTATCCTGCCATTCTTTCTATGTTCTTTTTCTCTTGTAAGGGATTGGGGATTAAGGATGATATGGGATAATCTATTTTGTTTTGTCAAAACATTGAACCTGAACAACAACAAAAGGAGGGGGAGGGGGGGTTGTAAAATATAGTATTTATAAATAAGGCTAAAATTCCTATATTTCATTGTCAGAGTGTGCTGTCTCTAGCTTTGGACTTAATCAGTTGCTTTTGTTGCCTTCCTTTGGTTGTTTCCTAAATTTTGTTGGAAAAACTTATATCTTCTGAATTCGGTACAAGTTAGTAATCGTCAGCCCATGTAACATTCGTTATTGAGTTTCTTTTGTTTCATTTTCTATAATTTCCCATCATTTATAGCTATGCTTTTATTCCCAGAATTGGTCTTGGTTACATTCTCTTTATCTTGAAGTTTGTTACTAGTTCTTTTGTCCTTTTATTAGGCTTTATGGATGATAATTAATCAATGCTTAGGAATTTTTCTTCCTTGGAATGTATTTGGAGCACCTTAGTCAATCCTAGCCCTTCCTTTGCCATGTATTAGATACACAATATATGTTATTATTTTGGAATATGTCCAATCTAGCCTCTGCTATTCCTCTCAAATACCTGTTATTTGTCATAAAATTAAATTAAAAACTGTTACATTTTTTATTTTATGATCTTTGATTCCAACTATATACATTTGTCTCTTTATTAAAATATGTCTATGTGGTGTTAATCTAAAGGTGCAGTTGTTTGTATAAACTAATTTTATCTCGCAATTGGATTGCACCAGGTGGTGCTCTGGGTTCTTGATATTCATGCATGCATAGCACAAGATCCCCCGCACTTTCGCCAGCTTGTTGTTTTTTTGATGCATAATTTCCGGGTTGATCATTCTCTTCTGGAGAGGTGATTCTAGGACCCTCAAGCCCCATTTTTTTTTTTAATTTGAAAATTATTATTGTTGTGAATTGTTTTATTAACTTTTGTAGACTGCATGGCCAACTTGCTGTGCATATTGTAATTATGTACAATTGTCTCATCTTTTTCTTTTGGAAATCATCCTCCTGCTTTCTTAGGCGTGGTGCTTTGATAATCCGTAGACTTTGTGTTCTCTTGGATGCTGAAAGGGTCTATCGTGAGCTATCTACCATACTAGAGGGAGAAGCAGACCTTGATTTTGCTTGCATTATGGTTCAGGTTTTATGTTTTTAAAAATTCAACCACTGCAATAATGCTCTTTGTTTATAAGTAATAACATGAAGCAAGTCCATAACTTTAAATGTTTGATAACCTTGACATTGTTATTAAAGTTGAAACATCTTTTTAAATCCTTTTTCTTTTAGTAGAACCCGATCTTAAATTTTCTCCTCTCATGTTTCAGGCTTTGAATTTAATTCTCCTCACTTCTCCTGAGCTATCTGGGCTCCGGGAACTTTTGAAACGGTCGCTGGTTGATGCTGCTGGAAGAAATTTATTTGTTTCTTTGTATGCTTCATGGTGCCATTCTCCCATGGCAATCATTAGTCTTTGTTTATTAGCTCAGGTAAGAATCCATAACTCCTTTAAATGGCTAGGTGTGTGGTGGGCTGAGTGTAGAGGTGCGGGGGCTGCACCATCTATTTTCCTGGTTGTTAATCTAGTATTTATGTGCATGATAGACATACCAGCATGCAAGTGCTGTAATTCAGTCCCTGAAAGAGGAAGATATCAATGCCAAATTCTTGGTTCAGCTTGATAAATTGATTCGCTTGCTCGAAACTCCAATCTTCACTTATCTCAGATTGCAGGTGCTTAAATATATACTAGTTACTTTCCTTACCATCATGTCAATAGCTTTGTATGCTTGATTTGTTAGGAACTGTAGCATCACATAAGTTCTCTTTATTTAGTTTTTGGTTCACTTCTGATATTCACTTATATTTCTGCCAGTCTAAGGCAGTACTTTTGATTCATGATTATTTGTCATATAATCTCTCTTTCTCTGCCCCGCCATCCTCCCCCCTAATGGCATGCACTTTTATATTCCACTTTAATGAGCTAAACCATGATATAGTATGCTATTTTATGTTTTTTGCCATAACATAGATGCCTACTCACATGGTAATGTCTAAATTTTGCCTGAGTTCAACAAATTTATGATGATGTTTTGCCAACGAGGGGCATTAGCCTTCCTTATTGAAAAGCTTATGCATACAGCATTTCAGTGACAGGT
Source organism: Adansonia rubrostipa (assembly GCA_038381775.1). Taxonomy (NCBI): domain Eukaryota; kingdom Viridiplantae; phylum Streptophyta; class Magnoliopsida; order Malvales; family Malvaceae; genus Adansonia; species Adansonia rubrostipa. The sequence goes on along the minus strand of JBBYHM010000010.1, from coordinate 193,642 downwards.
CATCAAACTTTTATATGGGCAATTGTCCGAATCAGATAGTTGCATATCTTCGTGGACTGAAAGATAATTTTGCACCTTGCTGATCATTTTACTGTGCCAAAATATATTAGCTTAGTGAATTCATTAGTTGTCATTGGAGTTGCATTTTTCTTATAAGTAATTGGTTTAGATTTCCATTTTCCATGTTTGTCTTCTGAATTTAGAAAATCTGTTATGTAGCTGATCTTTTTCTAATTTCCAGCTTCTTGAACCCAGAAGATACATATGGTTGCTGAAAGCGTTATATGGTCTTTTAATGCTACTTCCACAGGTATGTCCGTGCCACTTTCTTTTCTAGGCACTCATCCTCCGAACCTACCCAAAAAATACATAGGAGAAACGTTTGTTACTCAAACTCGGGTGTGAGTGTTGGCTGTGTTCGACACGGGTATGTTTAATTTTTTCTTTTTTAAAGTTTTTCCATGCATTTGGAGAATCCTTGGAGGGTGATATCCTCATACCTATGTCCGGATATGTGTCGGATAGGGATGTTGAAGACAGGTACTTTAAGATAATGAAGAGTTGGAGCAACATAGGTGGAAATTTGATGTCATCAAAATTACTCAACTGTTTCTTTTACTACGATTTCGGGTGTGGATAGTTTATTGGTTTTAAGGGGACATCTCTTATATGGTTCGCACCTGTCACGAACTGACGTGCACATACTTTGTGCACTGATTTTTCATTGTTAAATTATACTGGCCTTTTGATTTAACTGCAGCAAAGTGCTGCATTCAAGATATTGCGAACACGTTTAAAAACCGTGCCATCATACTCCTTCAATGGTGATCAATTAAAACGAGCATCATCAGGCAACCCTTATGCCCAAGTTTTACATCAAAGTGGATCACAAATTATCGAGGATGGTGACATAAACCAAGATAATGGGAATTTACAGAATGAAATTAACTTTGCTTCAATGCTGCAACAATTTGAGCAAATGCAGCGACAACACTGTATGCTTGCAAAATCACAAGCACAATCACGGAACAGTTCCACTTCATCATCGAAGGTATCTGAGCTGCTTGTTCAGAGTCTTTTTTTTTTTTTTTTGTCTTGCATCATTATTGTAATTTTTGTGTTAGACATATGGCCATATATTGTCAATTAGGTTATAAAATAGTGGAATAACTGCAAACTAGTACATTTGATCGCATGACAGGGAGAAGTTGAAAACAATACCTGTCTCGTAAGAAGAGCTGGCTTCAAACTCTCTAATTATTGGCTGTTGGCAAACAAAGAAAGGGCCAGCTTTGTACATCTTTCCTGTCTGACATAGTCTTTTATGGTAGATCCAGCAATAGTAGACATGACACGGAAAAAATGACAAGCACTACATGAATGTCTGAAAATCTATATATTATGAATTATTAACGTATCAAAATTTATATAGGCAGAAAATACCTTAAACATGATTATGACATGACAAAATATTAAAATTACCTGGCCTATTTTATGGTTTTCCACTATATGCTTATCAACTTGTCACTTCTCCTTTCTATGTGCAGGAGGACCCACAAGCAGAACCTCGGCAACCTCCAGCATCAGACACAAACAGGCCTCCTTCAAGATCATCCAGGAGAGGCCCTGGGCAGTTGCAGATATAATTTTTTTCCATTGCTGCCTCCCAATAGTTTAAGGTCAATTGTGCTACGATCTCGTGATGCTCGAGCCGTAGGTGAGATCTGGTCTAGTTTGTAAAATTGTATATCAGTGTAGTTTGTTTCTACATTAAACTTATGGAGGTTGGGATGGTGAAAATTGGGTTTTGAATATAAATAGCTTGGGGGCTTTCCAAGTATTCATTTTTCCTTTATGAACATGATACCCTCCATGTGGTTGTCATTTTTTATTGAAAAACCACATGGATTAGAGGTAGATAATGAATGTTTACAAAATGCAGTTTTTTTTTTTTAAAATCCGTTCGTGTCCTTGTATCGATCTTATATAAAATAAGGGAGTCGGTAATTCATGTACAAATTGATCTTCGATGAAACTATGCATGTATTCTTTATCGATCCCGATTATTCAATACATAATTTGATTCTATAGGGATGTAATGTTGTGTACTTCCTCAATTGTTGCATTTTGCTGGGTCTAAATAGACTATTTTGGATATACCCAACTATTAAAAAAAATGCATGTTCTTCACATTGCTGATCTTATTTCATGTCAGTTTTTTGTCGAAGCTTCTCAATGTGTACTTTTCTTGAAAGTTATGCAGGGAAATCGCATCTGCAAACGGGTTATTTTGGGCAGACCTATCCATGGGTTGGTTAAGCTACCTGTGTAGCTAGGCAGATCCGGTCTGTGGGGGTTAGGAGTAGGACAAGTTTTTAAGCTCGACCTGGTTTTGGAAAAATTGTTTTGGAAGTTTTGCATTGCGGTTTGACCCAATCCATGATAAAAAGTGTAATTAATGTTTTTTTTTTAATTTAATAAAACTAATGTATTAAATAAAAAACTTCAGAGATAACTTGTCATCTTAGAGAAAGATTTTTACATTTAGTAAATTACTTCTACAGAATTAATTATACTGTCTCTATATGCCACCTTAACTCAAGTCATTAGAAATCAGTTGAAATTTCATATATATATAAAAGGAAAAATGTAATCAATGTGTTACTATTTTTCATGAATTTTGTAAACAAATATATATATTAAATGTAAAAAATTATTCGTGAAATGATAAATAAAAAATAGACATTCGGTAAATGAATTCAAAAACTTTTTCAAATCATTGAACAAATAATTTTTGTAAGCACCTATAAATGAGACCTTTCATATTGTTGATTTGAAATATCGAGACAAAAACCCCTCAAAGTCAAGAATGAGACAAAAGGGAAGGTGACAATGTCTTTATCAAAGAAAAGCTAAAAAAACTCTCATTGCTCCATGTTGTTAGTAATTAATTCCTTTTGGATTAGGGAACTTGGAAGTCTTTCCAAATTTGCACATGTTTGATGGAAAAAAACAGCAAAGAAGACAAAAAAGAGATGGAATAATGTTCCATGAAGTGGGCGCTATGCATTACTATAAAATAAAAGATTTTTAGGAACAAGATAAAATAATGATAAAGAAAAAAAAATTATCTTAAATTTAGTAGTATTTAAAACAAATATTATCGTAATTAACAGTATTGAAGACGGATGTTATCCTTAAATCTTTTTAGAAAAATCATCTTCGAGCATAACTATTAGGAATAATTTTTCTTTTTAAAACTTTTAGAAATGAATTTTCATTGTTTGAAGACAATTATTAATTGTCTTCAATTTTTCTATATTTTGTAGTGCACATTTCTTCCACGCCATGGGAGCCCTCCGACTCGAGGGTTCAGGGGTCAGGCTACAATCTAATTTTTTTTTTTAATATTTCTTACTCAATCCCAAAGTACGAATTATTATTCATAAATTAATTGAGTTAATTCATACAGTTATCTTTAAGACGTAGTATCCAGTAAATCTGATATTAGAATCTTAACATTCGCCAAGCCTT
>JBBYHM010000010.1:147129-164074 GCA_038381775.1 Adansonia rubrostipa | reverse complement strand
TATTGTCCTTAAACTCCAAAGTGAAACAGCCAGGCTTTTCAGCTTTATTAATTTCAAACAACGTGAAATGAATATTTGAAATTTTAATTGAAATTTTGATGAGGGTTTGTGGTGTTATAGTAAAATGAAAATTTTATCTAAAAAAAATGAAGTATTAAATTAAGATAAGATTTAGGTGAATTAGTCAAATTATTTAATAAAATCATGATAGGTATCAAAATTATTGATTCATACGTTTATTTATTCGTTTAATTATTTTTTTAATTTTTAATAAAATTTGAAAATAAAAAATAAAAAATTATTCTTAGTATAGAATATTTGAATTTCAACTTTAGTAGAATTTATATAATTATGTTTTTTTTTTTTTTTATAATATAAGTCATTGTATAGGTTTTTTAAATAGTCAAATACCCATCAATATCATCATGACTTACTAAATGATTCAAGAAAAGGGGATTTTTCTAAATTGGAAATGTTCCATTATTTCATTAATTGATCAATCAAAATAAATTTATGATCTATGGAAACGCCCCATGTGACCCAAATTGACTGAGCAGGCAAAGAAATTTAAATATTCCAGTACATACATACATACTTACGTATATATATGTATATGTATAAAATGAAAGGAATAATTTGGGAATATACTTGTCCGTTCCGGTAAGGCTTTGAACTTTTTTTAAAATTTTTTAATTTAAATTAGTTTGTTTGGAAGTAATTTATGCTAAAGTAAAAGTTACAAAAAATTTTCGTGAAATAATTTAATTTGACTCGTTAATCTCTCTATTTTAGAATAGAGAATAAAATTTAAAATATAAATATTTAAATTTTAAATTTATTAAATATCGCTTTCAAACAATAATTACATAAATAAATTAAACAAAACTCCAAATTCAATATTTCAATTAATTTGGTATTTAATCCCTTGGCCCCAAAGTCCTCCTACCAAACAAAAATCACTAAATCTCCAACTCCCAACCGTTTCAACAATGTTTGATTATTAATTAATCCCTTTAATGGAAAAACGGATATAAGTTGTTTCTTTGTTTCATTTAAATTAAGGTTGTTGGGGTCTTTGAAAGTCTAGCCCCAAAACCCCCAAAAGCAAGAAGGTGACCGTCACATGGAGTAGCTATCAAAGAAAAAGTTAAAAAAAATAATAAATAAATTATCCAACTGCTCCATTATTAATTAAATCAAATATGTGGCTTTGGAAGATTCCTCCAAGACTCCGAGTCTTTCTAAATTTGCAAATAATTTGAAGGGGGGAGGGGGGGGGGGAAGCAAAAGTGGACAAAAAGAGGGACGAAATAATTAAAATCTCATGATGCGGTCGCCATTGCACGTTTTTTCTACACCCATGTGAGCCCCGACCATTTCAAACCGCAAAAGGATCAGCGAGTCTTCATCTGATTTTTTTTTTATTGATTTAAAATTTTGAAATAATTAATTATTTTTTAATAATTTTCATATATTGTCTTTTTGCTCAGTGAAACGACTAATAGTATGTTTTTTTTTCACTTTATATTTTTTAATATTTTATTTACGTACAAATTCATTTATATTAGAATGCACGTAAAAGCACAGACTAAAATATAAATATAATAATTAAAATTTTAAAATAATTAATTATTCAATATAACAGACAACGACACATTGTAATTTACTCCCAGTGGAGGGGAAGGTTATATATATATATATTATGTTTTTGAAAAAATAGTTACTATTATTTATTTTTTTTAATGGGGAATTTTTCAATAATAAAGCAATGAAACAAAATTACTACAATTCCCATCCAAGAATCTCGATCCAATTATATATAAAAAACAAATCATTGAATCTTTTATAGCACGCACTAGTGAATGAATGGGGACACAAGTAAAGTTAAAAATCATTTACTGTAGCTTTTAGCTACTCACTCGCTCTTTCCGCTGCACACGCGCACACACACACATACTCTCTCTCTCTCTCTCTCTCTCTCTCTCTCTCTCAAATTGCTAAAAATTGTTTAATTATTAATTAAAAAACTTTTTTATTTAATAACTTAGTTTAAGTGAATTAAAATATAATTTATTAATTATACTATAATTATTTTATAAATATCACTTTAAACAATATTATTAAATACTGGTTATTATTTTCTTTATATTTTAGCTTTTGATATAGGTATAACCTTCACCGTTACAATCCAAAGCTTAATCTAATTCAAACTTAATTACAACAAATTAAATTATATGATTCCTTTTCTTTTCTTTTACTACAAATTAAATTATTGATTGTGTAATAATTTATTATTAAATTTCGCTTATTTGAAAATTTGATTAATGGGGCTTGACCCAACAAAGAATTTAAGATAACTTGCAGTTTAAAGGGTTTTTTTTTTTTCCTTTCAAGTTAAATATTATCATTAAATTAAATTCTCTACAAATGATTTATATCTGTATAAATACTATATGAATATGTACATGGTGTGATAAAACACTAACAAAGAAATATTTATTTAATATTTAAATTTCCTTTTAACACAATCCATCGATCCAGTTGATTAGATCAGCAATTAGAAGTTTTATTGATTCAATCTTAAATCTGATTTTTTATAAATTAATCTGTATTTTAATTTAATTTATAGATAAAATTAATGTGACTAATCTCATCTCTAGAAACATACTTTGTCATTATATATTTTTAGTTGACTCAAAGAGAAAAGTGATACTATTTTTTGGCCGCAAGTAGTTGCTATTGAAGTTAGATCACCAATTTTAATTAAAGATTTAAAAGATTATAAGTTCGAATTATGTCATATTACCATAATTTAATTATAAAGAAGAAAGTAAAAGTTGATCACCGACTTTTGTATAAAAGGGTCAAATATGAGCTACTACTTTTACGGCATGCATGCATGGATATTATAAAAATATTGCTCACTATTTACGACTAAGTGAAGGTGAAAACTGCAAATATTAGGAGGCAACAGTTGATAGGATAATATTTATTTATTTATTTATTTAAGTTTGAAAGCATATAAAAGAAGAGAAGCATGAAAATTCATTTTAAAAAATTAATTTAAAAAAAATTCGTATAAATTATATCTAAATAAAAATACTATATGCAAAATTTATTTTTTTAAATAAAATTTAATTTTTTAAATTTAATATTTTGATCAAATCCATTTTAACATCGGAGAACCTTTAAATCTGAGCAAATAAATCAATCGTGACAAGGTCTAGCACCCACCCACCAGCCCACAGGAAAACAGAAAAGAATCCGAGGGAAGCTTTGAAAAAGAGCGTTGGGTTATATTTATATGCATCGGAGATCGGATAAAAACTTTCTTTTATAGAAATTGAAGAAAGCATTAGACTTTAACGGCCGGTTTACGTTACTATAGTAAAAGGTTCTAAAAATTTGAATTTAATTAAAAAAAAGTGGAAGTATGGTAAAAATAATATTTAAAAAATTTTAATATTACTACATCGAAGGGTCGGTGCAAGTTGGAATATAAAAAAAATTATTTAAAATTATAAAAATTTAAAAATATAAAATTTATAAAATTATTCTATTTAAAATTTAATTTTTAAATTATGTTTATTAAATTTAAAATTGCAATAAAACTCAAATTTTAACTTAAAAATTTTGTCAACAATCGTACTAAATGAAGCCTCAACTAATTTCTTGTAACCTCTTTTAACCGACCGTATTACATTTTAATTATTTTAATCAAACTAGATTAAATTATAAAGAAAGTTAAAAGTTATTTAAATATATTTAAATTTTTATTTAATATATTGTTTTTTAAAAAAGTATTAATTCTTTTAAAACTTTAATTAATATTTTTCTTTATATTATTATTCTATTATTATTATTACTGTGCATTTATTTTTTTTCTGAAAAAAAAAAGGCAAGGTCGCAAACGTGACACTGTTCATTAAACGTCCAACGGTTTTTGCATCAGATCCCATTAATGATTAATCTATCCACCGTGTCCGTGTTGCCTGCAACACCTTAATATCTCAAAAACAGTTTTTTTTTTTTCCTTTCTTTTCCCTCCTTTTTTCATAGAAAAAAAAGTTTTATAATAATTTTTTCAAATTTGATTGAATTCAAATGTGTTGTTCAATCAAATTTGAAAAAATTTCTTTTAATTTAATATATCTTGAAATTTTTTTTCGTGTTAATTAATTATCTGTGTAAGCCATTTTAATATATATTTTTAAAATTTTTAAATATAAGAATAAAAAATTTAATAACAAAATGAAATTGTGACTTATTACTTATATTTTAATATTATTTTTATTAATAAAATATATTTAATAAACTTATAAAAATATAATAAAAGTTTCAAAGGAAATTAATCATTCACTAACCATTTTGTTAACCGAGTGTGTTTAGAACATTAACCAATAAGTATTTATAAGGGTTAAATTTTCATTTGGTCCTTGTGATTTTAGTATGATTTTAGTTGAATACGTAAAGAAAGAAAATGTCAACTTGATAGCTTTCCCCCTGTCGAGAATTTTAACCTTTTATACTAATACCATTAAATATTAGTATGACAGTCATGATAAAATATAATATCATCAATGTCATGTTAATATAAAAAATATAAAAAATTTTAGTAGTTTTTTTAAAGATGCGGTGTTGATAATGTGATATTTTATCCTAACTTAAGCTCTTATTGATGGTCTACTATCACGTTAAAATTTAACTGGACGTGTTAGTAAAAAAAATTAATATGTTTAACGGAATGAAAGTTTAGAAAAATAAGTCAAACTGAAAATTAAGTTAAAGTACAAGGTTAAATTAGTATTTAACTCATTTATAATAATAGATAGAGATATTATATTATATATATAGTTATTTGATATATTGATAGTAAAATTTTTTAAATTCACACGCAAAATTAAAATATTTTTATGTATTCTGAATGAATATTTTAAAAAATAAAAATTAAATAAATATGATATTTTATAATATTTTAATCTTACTTATAAAATTAAAAAATATTATTATCAATATATAAAATAATAATCATATATTATGTATAATAATTTGAAAAGGTGTTTAACGTATTTGTTGACAAATCCTGCATAAATTATTAATTATTATTATTATTCATTGGTGATGGTTATTTTAAAAATTAATTAGTCCGTTTACTTTCTCTTTCCTTCTATAAATAGCCATTTTGTTCTTCTATCATATCCACTCATCTCTCGGTTGCCATTATTCTCGTTTTTGTTGCTTTTTACTTGAACATATTTGGTTTTACCCAACTAGTAATATTCCCAATTCTGATTGTTGTTGCCTTCTTTTGCCCTGTAAGATAAGCAGGTTTTGATACTTCAAAAAGAAAGTCCCCTTTGTTGGGTTGTCTTGTCGCTATAAATTCAAGAAATCTTCTTAATTTCGTTTGCGGCTAAGCTTATTTGCTCCTGGAGATTGTTCTTTTAGTTCTTCTCTTAAATCTTTCTGGATTTTGTTATTTTCTTGTTCAATTGGTTCTGTCGGTTTCTTTTGACCATGGTTTGCTTGGTTTCTCGTACGGGCCGGCACTTGCAGCGATACGACAGCCTTGGCCGCCGCCAAGTTGTCGGGTGAGTAGCCCTGTTTTCCTGTCGGATTTATAGCCTTTTTTTTTCCCGTCTTTCATGATGAATAATTGAAGATTTTGCTGGATTTTTTTTATCTCTTTCTCTTTGTTTGTCTTTTGGGGGTGGGGGAATTTGTTCTTTAAATTGGGGCCCTGACTCCCATTTTTGGTCAGATTTATCATGCTAGAAACGTTTCTTTCTGGGTCTTTTTTTTTTGGTCCATAAAGAAAAATTCAATTCTTACTTGCCATCAATGATGAAAGAAACTAATTAATATCTTCAATTTTGATGATTTTTTTCAGGTGCATTCCCTATAGATACAAATGTAACAGTGATGGAACTATCAGTAATGACTTTGAGGTTCTTGTAATCTCCTCGCAGAAATGTCAAAAAATGATGTTCCCTAAGGTACACACACAAATTTATATATGTTTTTCTTTTGGAAGTTTTTGAATTTTTTTTAAAAGAAATGAAGGTGATCTCTTAATTATGCATAATTAAATATAATTTTTTTAAAAATTATTATTAGGGTGGTTGGGAACTTGATGAATCTATAGAAGAAGCTGCTTTAAGAGAGTCACTTGAAGAAGCTGGTGTTCAAGGCAATGTTGAGGTTAGTATTAAACTAATTGATTAATTAACTGTTAATCCTGTTCTGAAATTGCTTATTTAATCAAAACCCCAAGTGTAATCTTGAACTAATCCCTTTATATTTATTTGTGAACTTGAAAAAACAGTGCGCATTGGGCAAATGGGACTTTATAAGCAAAAGCCATGGAACATTTTATAAAGGTTACATGTTCCCTTTGCTTGTGAAGGAAGAACTTGCCTTCTGGCCTGAGCAGAATGTGCGCAAAAGGACGTGGGTAAGCTTGCTGCGTGAATAAACACTTAATTACGTTCCAATTCATGAGTTTATATATAGCTGATTTGTTCAACATCAAAAGTGTCTGATTTGTCGTTGTTTTCTTAAAATTTTTGTTTTTTTTAGATGGATGTGAAAGATGCCAGGGATGTTTGCCAGCATTGGTGGATGAAGGAAGCCTTGGACATACTGGTTGAAAGACTGACCTCCCTGCAGCAACAGAAGGAACAAGATATATCGCAATTTGTTCTTTGATTTAGTAGTTTTAGAGTTGAATTGTTTGTAAATAGGACATTGTCACTCATGTTACCTCGACTTAGAAGTAATTGTTAGGTAAGTTTATGCTCAGTTTTTTTTGAGTTTTTTATGTATTTGAAAAATTATTTTTTGTACTTATATCTGAATATATGCTAAACATATATATATCAGATATGAATATTTTAAAAAAATTGAAGAGGTGAGGTAATAGAGTTAGATTCTGTAGGTTTTAGGTTTGAATCTTTGTTGTTGCACATCCTTAGGGAGCAACTGGAATGAAAGAAAGGAAAAGTCTAGGCGAAGAGATCTCCAAGTAAAGTTGTATATTTCAATTCATGCTCTTCATTACAAGTAGCTTTACTTGTGGGCCATGATTGAATTACAAAACTAAATTACAAAATCCGTCAATTTAATAAGAAATGGAATCCCTGAGGTTTTTGCATGATTCATGCTCGTTAACGGCTTGACTTGATAAATTGTAATCCCTGTATCTCATCGTGTTTTCGTATTTTTTAAAATCAAATGAGCAGACTCTAGTACCTTCGAGAGCTATCTTTGTTGTAAGCCTTTGTTCATTTTCCCATGACCCTAATTTTCCTCTTGATATCTGATGTTGTTGGATTAAGATGCATGTGGGCCACCTTAATTTTTAATTAATAATTTAATATTTTATCAATAAATCACAAAATCATAAACAATTTTAGAAAATTTCACAAAATTAATACCAAAAATAAATGTACGCAAGTCACTTGTTCAGTTGTCCCGAAGATATAGTTCTTAACATTTATCCTTCACAAATCACAAGTGGTTGTTTAAGAGATAATTCTTAGCATTTTACTCGATCAAATAGAAAAAAAAATTGACAGTATGATTAAGGAAAATTTTGAAGATGCAAAGAAAAAAAAAAAAGAAAAAGAGATGAGCGCTGGAAATATGAGCAGGCAATCATTTCTTGGTGCATCTAAAGGAGTGGGAAGCGGACAATTCAGAGTTATGAACAGTAGTTGTTGGTTTCGCGCTTGGGACAACTCTCTCAAACATTTTGTCTTTTTTGCTAACGCTAACTGTTTGTTTCTGTTTTCCTTGGAATTGAAACTCTCAAAAGAAGAAATGGGTTGGGAAGAATCAAGGGTTGTTGGTAAGTTTGCGATTTTCAAAGCCATAGATTTCTCTCATTTGTTTCTCAAATTTCCCATATTTTAATCATCCGTGAATTTTTTTTTTATCGTTCCTTTCTTGTCGTAGCTTTGAAGAGTACATTACATTTGTTTTTTTTCTTTTGGGATGTAGATTTAGTAGAAAATAGGGTTTTAATTTTTTATACTTTGGTGTTTCCTTGCTTAGTTTCAAGTTCCTTTTCAAATGCCTGAGAATGGAATTTGTTTTGCTTGGATTGACATTCAAAGTGAAAATTTACTGGCTTTTCCAGGGAAAAAATTTCGTAAGATTTTGGTTGTTAATGGGGTTTATTGCGGATGTCAGATGGGGCTTAAAGATTATAACTATGTGTGGTTCTGAGCTTGTAGCGTTGTCTCCGGCAAAAAAAAAGGATACTGTAGGTATGAATGAAAGGAAATTCGAATGAGGTGCTAGCACTCTTAACCGACTGTTACCTTTCCTTCATTCAAAACAGAGGTTTGAGGTTTAGCTTGTAATGTAATGGCAGTTATTTTGGTTAAAGAGGAAAGAAGATAATGACCTGTGGGATCTACCATAATATCCACCTTTGGCCTATGAAATGGTTGGCTGATTAGAGCCATTTACATAAATGTCGTATCATGACTGCTTACCTTCAGAGGCTTCAAGAACTCATCTTGGTGACTTGTGATGGATAGTTGAGACACAAAGGCAAAAAAAGAGATAGGCAGATTCCTTTTGAATCAACTTTTTCTGTTCCAAAAATCAGTGATTTTCTCTGTCTGGTTGTGTTGATGAAGGGTAGCTGTATTTTCAGGGGTAGTTGGTGTCTACTTTCTATTTGGGAGATGAAATCCTGGTCAAGTATATAATGGATGAACAAATGAAATAAGTGTATATCAGGATGCCAATCAAACGAACAAAGCTGGTTGTCCAGTCAAGTATATAGTTAGTATATAAGAAAAATTTAAAAAGAAATATATGATAATTGTAATCATATAAGCTAACTTCTTTGCATGAGGCTTCAACTTCTGTTGACAGTGGGTTCATACAAGAAAAGTTATGACGATGAGATTGGACAGCATTAGGATAGCTGAATGTTTTTGTGATCCAGGACTCCCATAAATTTTCTGCTTCACTCCTAAGCTTTTGAGGTGTGAAGAGCCAAGATTTACATGCAAGCATGCATGCTGAGTCAAAATAAGGTAAATGGAAAATGCTATGATTCTGGTCACGGTGTGGGAACAACTTAACAGCTTCAATAGATGACTTGATTTTTCTGTGATTTGGTGAGTGTGATGCTTGATGAAGATGCCTGTTGAGAGATTTTGAATCATAAGTTGCCGGAGCTTGGTCAATATATATAGGACATAGGAAGTTAAGGCTATTGTTAGTTAAATTGAGGAAACTTCCTGGACCACTTTTTCTGGCCTTAAAATTTCTCTTCTATGGTTCCCAAATCATGATTTTGTTTTCTCCTCAACCATCTAATGGCATACCTTTTCTCAATTGAGGATCTCCGCTCTTGGCTATTCAGAAGTATACTTTATTTGGTATCAACGGCCCATAAACTTAGTTATATTGTGCCATCTGATCTTGGAAGGCTTTGGGTGCAATCTCCATTGTGAAACCAACTTGAGAGTTGGGTGGATTATTCCTTCACCTGCAGACTTCACATTACAAAAGCTTGTTGTTTATTGATTGACGATATTGGTAGGTATCGTAAGGGGAACCAAATTTATGCTGTTTATGAGAGGAAAGTTATACTTTTATCTCTATATCTGGCTTTTTCTATTCATTCATGTATAGGATTAAACCTTGATAATGATAAACTTAAAGAGCGGAGCCGGTGTACGCTATCAGGATTTCTTCAGTTATTTCCAGTTTCTTCATTGACTGCTTTCCATTTTTTGACATAACATACAAGCATTTCATTTTACTCTTAAGTATTAGCTTTTGCTCTTGAAAAAAAATTTTGTATTTCATATTTTGGGAGACTAAATCTAATAAAGATGGCCTTAACGCAAACTTCAAGATAGACTCTGTTAGAATCCTGATCTAGGGACTTAGTTATGTGGTCTTTGCGGTGCCCGGGAATTTCAGATTGCTAGAAGAGCTTGAAAGGGGTGAAAAGGGAATTGGGGATGGAACTGTCAGCTGTGGATTAGATGATGCTGATGATATATACATGCAGCCGTGGACGGGACTATTATCAGCCCCTCTAATGCAAGTCACTCTCTGTTGTGCACTTTCCGGTTGTTGGTGCATGTGTGTGTACTGGTGTGGATAAATACAATGATGGGTCTAAGCCCAACTTTGAAGCTGACATGTACTTCTAAGGGAGCTTATCTTCGCTAGTTATTTGTAATCATTGAGACAATCCTCATGATTGACTGATTAGTAATAAGAACCAAACAATGCATTTTCTTAACTTTTTTATTGGATATGGTTGAATACAATAGGCTGTAGCTAGAATAGGAAGAATGCATGATTCTTTTCAACCACAAGGTAGGATGCTGTTGACTGACATATATTCAACTTTAAGGTGGCAGCTGTATGTATGAAATTCCATATCTTAATATCGTATAGGACTTTTGGTCAGAGGGATTCTACTATGAGTTTTAAACCATAGTTACTATTTTTCGCAGGACAGTAAGTAATAATAGTTCCTCTTAAAATGAAAATGGGTTAATATCTTGCTTACTCTTGATGCATGTCAGACTCACGAAGGATGCATTTACCAGTTGAAATTGTTGTGTGGCGAGGATTATCCAAATAATCCACCAAGTTTCAAACCCAGATAGGCATGACCTGTGTCAATCGGGAAACTGGAGTGGTAGGTGATGTTGTTCTCGGTTCCTTTTACTCTCTGATACGATATCCTTATAGCCGCAAGATTGCCAGGTTGAACCTAGCCTTTTCTCCATGCTTGCTAATTGGCAAAAGAGTATACAGTGGAGGATATATTAACTCAGCTGAAGAAAGAAATGATGTCGTCACAGAACAGGAAGCTTGCTCAGCCTTCTGAGGGTGTGTAGATATCACTTCTGATTTTCTTGCTGTATGATTAAAAATCCTTTTGTATTCATGTCAGTTTTTTAAGCTTGTCTCTTTTTCTGAAGCGAACGTGGTTTTTGGGGACGGGCAAATTTTAATGGAGAAAATATTGGTTGTTGCATGTAATAATTGATTATATGGTTTTTCGATTATTTCAACATAAGATTAACTAATGTTATTAATTGCGATATATTGATTAGGACGTAGATATATAGATATAGATCTTCAGTGCATGCATGATCTCTCTTTGATGTATGTCATGTAAAGTTTATGCTATGATGATGTTTTCCCAGGCAATCAAGAGGCAAGACTCAATCAAAAGTGTTTAGTGCTGAAGTGTTGCATCCTTTGAAATTCATCTGAGTTGCATGAACATAATTTTGTATAAAATATATACACTTAGATAATTCAAGCAACCGGCTTAGCACCATCAATATATATATATGCATGCTTTTGTATAAGAAAGATGTTCTTGGTTCCATCGGATGGTGGTTAAATAAATCGAACTTCTTCGGTCAGAGGGGGTGTTTTTCGATTTCATTTGCTTTAAGTTAGAATGTAACCGAGGGCAAAATGAGGTTAAAACCTTGGCCAATTTGAGAAAAATTGTTAATATTTCTTTCTTCCTATGTGCTTTTTTCTTTGATATTGGGTCTTCTAGGAAGTAATTAAAGGCAAAAGTTAGCGTTGTTCATATCTGGATTTGTGGTTCATGTGAAATTTTTTTGTGATTTTCATTCAGAATTTATGATTTTATTATGTATTTTTAGTTTTTCTTTCAAACCACTATCAACATATATTTATTAACATCCTCATTTCTTTTAATTATTAAATTTTTACCAAAATTTACTACTATACTATTATTATTCTTTCAATACATCTAGATATTGAAATTTACTATTATACGATATTTTAATTGAGATTTGATATTATAATTTTCAATTAAAGGCAAATTTATTATTTATATTTCAACTCAATATTAAATTTTGTTATTTTATTTTTGTTTGATCGAATTTTGTTATTTATGTTTTTTTAATTGAATTTTGTCATTTAACTTTAATTTTAAATGATTTGAAATAAAATATAATAAAAAATTATTTTTGATATTTTATTTTTAAAATATTAATAGTAATAAATTAATTAATAAAATATTAAAATACTAACATAGAATATTTATTTTATAAAACGTTAAACTTAATTTTTTTTCCTCTTTTTGGGTCATTCTTTTATGTTTTTTTTCAAATCTTTCTTTGTAACTACGAATGTTTGTTTTTTTTTTTAATTTTTATTTGCTTTATAAATTAATTCCTTGTTAATTATTAAAATTTGTTTGTTTTAACAGACAATTCAAAATGCAAGTAATATTTGAAGGAATTGTTTTGGTTAAGACCCGTCTTTAATGTTGTGTGGCAAAAAAAAAAAAATTAAGTGATAAAATTAATTAGAAATCAAAGTTTAGTTACAAAATTTAATTAAATAAAAATGTTTAATATTTGATGTATTATTAGTGTATAATTTTATACACTTACGGTGAATTATATGATGTTATATGTTGAAAAATATTGTTATTTATAATTATTTTTAAAAATTTTTAAAATTTTTTTATTTATTCATTATTGAAGTGTAGTTATATTGTTCATAGTCAATGTATAATTTTATGCACTGATAGTGTATTAAATACAAACTTAAATAAAAATAAAATAGTAAATTTGCATTTAATCTAAAAATACACAAAAAAATATTAGTCAAAATAAAGCATAGTAATAAATTTTAATATAACAAAGACAATTTATCCTTTCAAACTAAATTTCTAATTGATTTTGATGTAACAAGTTAAATAACTTATATCTAATCAAATAAATAACCCAAAACCAAATATGGCAACAACAAAGTGCTAGGTGAAAAACGAAATCATCTTCTTCCCCTAATTTTCACAGGTTAAGCATGTTTAGACATGATAATTTATGTATTTGTATTATATTAATATATTTTATTATATCATAAATATGTTTAAAGTATTTTATATTTATATTAATTTTGATACATTAATAATTCATAGTATATAAAATTTAAAAATATATTAATATTATATTATATTTTTATTATATTATATGTATTATATTTATGTAATTATATTTAATATTTACTGTAGTAAGGAGTGAAAAGCAACGAATACAAATAATAAAAAAATTGCACGAAAAACATGAGTAACTTTTTGCCGAAAAGTACAAGTTCTGGTAATAAAATATTGGAAAATTGTCAACATTTTAAAATTAAAAAAATAATAATAAAGAATCACGTTTACTTTACTTTGTCATCAACCTTTTAAATTAAGTAACCCACCCAGATTAAACAAACAATTCTTTTGATTCTTTGATCAACCCTCAGAGTCTTCCAAACAAGTTGGATTCATTTTATTCTGAAAATTTATGAAATTTTTATGGGTTTGCTCCAATTCTAAATTTGATCTTAATTTATTTATAATTTTAAAAAATTTTGGTCCATTTAATCATAATTATATCATATATAACTATTTGATTGCAATTATAACTTTTACTTGCACACATAACTTACAAAAAAAAAAACTGTTTCTTCAATATTCACAAACTGATATTATACAAACAAAAACAAGTTGATTAAATCATAATTAGAAGTATTCATGGATAAAATTAGATCATTTCATGTTAGGTGATTTTGTTGGAAGTCTATCCAAAGTTTGGTTTGACCCGATGAGCTTAAGAGGTTTGAATTGTTTTAAAAAATATTACATATTAAAATTTTACAAATTAAAAAAAATAAGTTAACATCTCAAATACACTCGAACTAAAAAAATTATGTTCAAGGCTTGACCCCAATCTAATTACGCTTATAGGTAGAGCAAGTAGTTTGATTCATGGACTTATTTAATGATAGAATTAATTAACGTTTAACGGCGTTGATTGTTGCCACTAAAACAAAAGGGAGAGGCTTTGAATCATCGAGGTCTCAAGCTCCCATCATGCATGGCTAGGCTTGAGTGTTGAATTTGTCAATTATATTTTATTTGTTTACTCGATACAATAATTATATATATATAATATTTAATTATAATCATAATTAGTTAATAATTTCATTAAAAATGATATATGGTGTTAGATTGCAAAAATGCATGAAACTCTGTACATGCGAAAAGGACGAGGCAGTATAAGTTTCGACGTTATCATTTGCCACCAGCATTGGTAGATTAAAGTAAACCCTAATCATTTGCATGAAGAAATTAAAGAGAAATCCAACAAATAATGTCACATCTCATTATAAAAAGCACGAAAATGATGGAATGTTAGACAAAAGCAGCTAATATTATTGTTTATCAGCTTCCGAATTATTAAAATAAAATAAAAACACTCGACATATGTAGCCCGCACGTAGAAAATTAGCAAATTTAATTATTGGCCAAAAGAAATTCCAAGTTTAATCATTAACTATTCTGGATTTCATTCATTAAAATTTTCAATATTGGTGCAATAGAAAATTAAATTGATAAGATTAAGAACTATATATATATATATTATAAAAAAATCGTAATTTAAAAATAAAAAAATTTTAAATATTAAATTTTAAATTTATTGGATATTATACTTTAAAATTAAATGAATGCATGAACCATCAGAAATAACCCTTGAATTAGTTAATATTTAGAGCAAAAATGTAGCTTTTTATATAGTTTTTAAATAAAAAATGAATAATTTTTATTAAAAATTATGTTTTTAAAAATAAGTAAAAAGACATTATTATCTCTTATTCTATAATCGTTATAATTTTTTAAAAGATTTTATGATAATTTTGTTTAATTGAATTGACCTCACTTAACTTACAATATCAAATTAATCGAGACTTTAGTGTGTATATGGAATGAGATTTATTAACTTCTTATTATGTGAATAAATAGATAAAATTCACATATTTATTAATAAATATGATTGGTTAACATAATTTTTTTTTAAGTACACGTGAAAAATGGAGTTGGAGTAATGTGACGTTCAACAAGAATGCGTGTGGTTTTTTCCAGACAAATGCTTTGCTTTTGTTGCTGTGAAGCAAAGGCAATACTCGAAATTCTATACCTTTCGTTCCTTTCTTTCGTGTGTTCACATTGGGCAGCTTCGGTCGTTTTATCTTTTGCCAATAATAATAAAAAAAAAAATCCATGTCGTTTTAAGCCATTGGTTTTCTTTATTCCTCATGTTATCCAATTTGTCCCTTAACCTATAACTAGAGATTAAAAGAATCCCTCTCGGATTTCTATATCAGGGATCACGACGGCGACAAATGTTTTTTTTTTCTCACAATTATGGAGATGAAATTTTTAATTATTTTTAAATTAAAAATTAAATATATATTTTTAAAAAATATATTTATTTTTTAATCAATAAACCATCAAATTAACTTTCTTTATATATATATATATATATTTTTTTTTAATAACTTTTTTTTCTGTGTTGGTATGTTAATTCTAATTATATATAAAATGAGAAGAGTTTGTCTTTTTTAAGTCTTGACGTGTCGTTTTGTCAATTCTAATTAAACTGTTAATCAATATTCAATAATATTTAAATAAGCAAAATTTAAATAATATTTTACTAGTAATTAGTAATTATGAATTGGATTAACTAAACCCTATAAAAATGGCCAACCCTGGCCCTTTATTGTAATCATCGCCGTCAAAAATCAAAGAAAAAAACAAAAGAAGACAAAAGCAAAGCAAGACAACCCAAAACAGAACAAAGCAAAGCAAATCAAACTATTCTACATTTACTCCTCCAAGGCCCCTTTGGAAATGGCTGCTTCTTTGCCATCAAAAGATTTTCAAGAAGGTATCTTTTATATGTTTACATAACTAATTAAATGCAATTTTTTTTCTTCTTGAATTTCCATGAATTTTTGCAGAGTTTTTGTTTTGTAATTAAATTATTTTAAGGAAAAAAATGTGGAAAAATGCAGGAAGAGTTGATGAAGCAAGAGGGAGACCTATGCCTATTGCCGAAAACGTTCTGCAAAAACATGTCGCATTCTTTGACAGAAACCATGATGGCCTTGTTTATCCATGGGAGACTTTTGAAGGTTTCTTCTTCCTTTTTTTTAAAAAATTATTATTATAAAACTTAATAAAAAATAAGAGATAATTAGTTTTAATTTATTTTAATTTAATTTTCATGGATAATTCTCTTCAAGGTATTTATTTTTAAACAGGTTTTCGAGCAATTGGGGCTGGTTATTTGTTGTCAATGGCCGGTGCCTTCTTCATCAACGTTGCTCTCAGCGGCAAAACTCGACCTGTAAACTCCGTCCCACTTCCTTCTTCTTTCTCTCTGCCTTCTTCTTTTCTGCTACATTTGTTTTCCAGTTTCAAATTAATTGTGCTTCTATGTCCTTTCCTTGGTGATAAACATCTTGTGAAATTTACACTTAAAACTCGGATTTCACTTAGGAAAAAAAAAAGTAGGGTTCGAGAAAAAATTGAAAAAAAAAATCAATTGGAATTGTAATGTTTGATTTAGTGATTATTAAACTCAGTTCAATTTCAATTAGGATAGCAGTTAAACATATTCATTTAAGTTTTTTTTTTATTCCTAATTTAAAAAATTATACGTATTTAAATCGAACTGAATTTTATTTTTAATTAATTTTTAATATTAATAATATAAAATAAATATTTTACTTTTAAATTGTTGAAGAAAAAACTTTAAAATATTATATATAAAGATATTTTTTTAATTTAAAAATTGATAATTTGAGCCAACCTTAATCGGTAGAATCGGGTTGGAATATAAATGCTATTCAATTCGATTTTAAAAATTAAAATACTGTACATCAAGCATATATATGTATATATATTTTAACAAAACAAAACCAAAGAGTTATCTTCGAGAAGAGGACAAAACTTAGACAGATTTTTAGGCAAAATTCATGGAATTTTTTTTTTAAAAGATCACCTAATTTTGAAAAGAAAATTTATAAATTGATAGATTTTATTAAAAATTCTATTTATAATATGATTAAC
>JBBYHM010000010.1:102332-129984 GCA_038381775.1 Adansonia rubrostipa | reverse complement strand
GATAATTTTGTTGGATCTTGATTAAATTTTGAATGATCTTGATTTTGGTCCAAGTTATACTTTCAAATGTTTTTCAATGAATAATTAGGTCAAAAATACATCTAATTTGATGTCATTTTAGTGGAAATGACCTCATATTAGGCCATTTGTATCGATTCTTGTACATTCTTCTTCCATGTATCGAGACTTGTTTCAATTGTATCAATACAAACCCAGATTTGTTCTTTGTATCGATACCTGTCTCTTCTATATCGATACTTCTCAGCGTGTATCGATACACAAGTAATTTGATCTAAGTCTCGAGACCCAATTCCTTATATCGATACAGAACCCAAAAATGTTCTTTGTATTGATACTACTTCTTCTATATCGATACTCAATTCATTTAGAGACCCCTATGCGAAATCTCATCATTTGAAGGCACTGTTCACAAAACCATCCCTCTCTCACTCCATTCTCAAATCTTCAAAACTCATCATCATCACCTTTTTATCTCCTAATCGACTGTTCCATAAACCAATTTCCTTTATCACACTTACCTAAAACCATTTTAAAATCACTCACCATCATTTAAACCATCAAGACTTTGAAATTCCCTATCGCCCTAACCCTCGTCACTTTCTTCTCTAAATTCATCATTTTTGTCCAAATTTTTTCCCAAAATTCAACTCTTTTTTACTCCTAAACTATTCCCCACCTTGCTTGTGTGATTGATTATGGATTTATTCACTACATCACACCAATTGCAAACCAATTTTAGTGCCCACTACCTATTCGATTATTTTCCTCAACCAGCCTTTTACCCACTCAACTTGTTCCCTCACCACCTGCTTGACAAAAGTCTTTAAACATAACCATGGCTCTCAAAACCAAACAAACAGCATGCGTCAAGGTCCCGTCACCCTTGCCTCCACCTCTTTCACTCACAACCATTTTTGGCCCAAAATCAGTCTTTCTTTGACTTGTGTTTCCATGATGCATGGGTTTGGGAGTGTTTCACCACCATCTATGCTTGGATGCCCATCCAACAATATTGAGTCATCGACTTTCCTTTGCTCCGGTCCATTAATTATCTTTACCTTCAGATCTTTAAAACCTTGGATGGACTAAAATCATTTCTTTAAATGTTTCGGTTCATAAAAATCTTGTTTGTATATTTTTTAGCAATGCCTCTCTCATTATTGATGACCATTATAATGTCATTGCTATTCGATCCTATCTTTTGGAGTAAGATCTCCTCGTCAACTTGGCTTCTCTTACGTTTTCCTTTAATTTTTCAAATGAAAGTGTCATCCATGAAGGCTCGGCTCTTGCCGCATTGCGCACCGTACACAACAAAGCCATGCTCCTTCCTCTGGTCGATTGCTTACTCCATCTTATCATCTCACATGTGCTTTGTCCATACAGAACCAAACATACCTTGATTAGCGACATTGGTTATTGATGGCTGTATATGATTTAATCTGACAATCATCCAAATTTAGTGTATTTCATATTTGTGGACCTTGTTCTATGCGTATGTGGTTGTCATAGTCTTCTCCATGGCATGGCCTTGAGTTACTATTTTGACACCCAAAGTCTTGATCTTTCATGCGACCCCGGAATTATGGTAACCACATACTGCTACATTAGTCGCAAATCCATGGGACTTGCCAGATATGAAATTTAAGGTGGCAACTTTATTCCAAAGGCTCGTCGACAACCACCACTTGAGCAACCAGATGCTCTCGCTCCTGATGATCATGATGAAATGGAGTATGATGAGCCTTCCCCACCTTCGGCTCCTGTTACCTCGCCTTCCATGCCTATGGATATTCCCATAATGTACACATCTATTGCGGGCCATTTTGATGCATGGGAAAGATGATTTGACACCATCGATACTAATCTCTCTACTCTTGAGCAAAGTCAATGAGCTCTAACGGAATAATTCCATGCTTTCTCGGTTGTTTTTTCTCATGCACCTCCACCCACTCCTTCACCCATCGAGGATCCTCTGACTGATGAGGTCTAGTCAACTTAAGGGCATTTATTAATTTGTCAAACTTTAGGGTATCTCTTTAATTGTCAGACTTTATGGTTTTAGGATTCTTTGCTACTTTATGTTTTGCATTGCCTTGAACATCTTTTGCTTTATTAATTTATCCTACTTATGCTTGCTTATGTCTACTTATCCTTGAATTCTATTTTGATATAAGAAAAAGAGGGAGAAAGGCCTTAAATTTGCAATATGTTGCTTTCCATGAATTAATTATGCATATGTTGGAACCCAAACCCAAATTACATATTGAACATAAGCTTGTTTTCTACTCTTGGGCAATTTATTGAGGGGGAGTTATTTTTCGTTACTTAAAATAAATTTCTTTTAAACCGTTGCTTTATTGAGAGGGAGCTATTTTTCGTTAATCTCAAACACAAGCAAATTTATCTTAAGTTTCATTATATTAAAAAGTGAAAGATTGTTAACTTTGATTTTGATTTTGGTATAACAAATAACTTAAGTTAAATTAATACTAAACTTGGTATTTGTGTTTAAATTGAAAAGCATCTTAAAAAATACTAAGTTTGTAATTTGTCAAAAAT
This sequence comes from Adansonia rubrostipa, assembly GCA_038381775.1. Classification (NCBI taxonomy): domain Eukaryota; kingdom Viridiplantae; phylum Streptophyta; class Magnoliopsida; order Malvales; family Malvaceae; genus Adansonia; species Adansonia rubrostipa. The sequence continues at coordinate 127,401 of JBBYHM010000010.1, read as the reverse complement.
TATATTCTCTAAAAATATATTTGTACTTAGAATAATTCTTGAGATATGTTTGCGTCAACAATAATCATTTCACAAATGTTTTTGAAGGTTGGTATCGATACAAAGAATAAATGTATCAATACTATGTATAAAACCCCTCAAATGTATCGATACAAGTATGAAGGTATCGATACAGCCTACTTAGTGTCGATACTCACCCTATGAGTATCGATACAAGGCTTGGTAGTAGCCAAGGTTTGTATGAAACCCTTAAATGTTTTGATACAAGTGTGTATGCATCGATACAGGCTACTTAGTATTGATACACAACCCATGTGTATCGATGTAAGGCTTGGCAATAGCCAAGGTTTGTATGAAACCCTCAAATGTATCGATGCAAGTGTGTATATATTGATACAAGTTGCTTAGTATCAATACACAACCCATGTGTATCATACAAGACTTAATAGTAGCTAAGGTTTGGCTGAAACCCTCTATGTATTGATATAATGGTATCTGTTTTAATACAACTTGCTTAGTATCAATACTCAGATCCCTGTATTGATACAACAAGCTGTAATGGTCACTTTTTTTATTTCTGTATTGATACTATTGGTATTGTATCGATACTATTACACGGGATTGAATGGAAACAAGCATTTATGAAGGCTATAACGGCTCTCTAACTACCATATTAAACGCCCAACGTTCATGAATCAATTTTTAGCTATAAATGGAGGTTCCAAACAGCTGAAGAAGTAGAGATAAAAATTTCATTGAATCTTTAAACAACAAAAGCTCAAAATCATCATATTTTTTATTTCCACTTGTATCAAATTCATACTCTTTAAGTCTATTTGTATCTCATTCATCTTGTACTTAAATTTCAGTAAACATCTACCTACTAGAGGTTCAATTTGTTTGCAAAATACTTTTTTCATATTAAAAGGGGTTATGTGAAAGTAAGTAAAAATATTTGAGAGTTTGGGGTATAATTCTCAAAGTAATTGAAAGGTTCTATCTAAGCCTTAAAAGATAGTTATGTAAGGTTATAACTTAGCCTTAAAGGTGACAATTTCCTTAGTGAATTGTAGGAATCACCTTGGTAAGAAAGTACTAAGAAAAGAGGACATAGGTGCTGAATTAAAGGACTGAACCTCTATACATCGATTATTGTTTTTTTTTCTTCCTTATTTTATTTTTAATCTTCAATTTACTTCAAATTTATCAAGTTTTTACATAACCAATTTACCCTCCTTTTTGGTTCAATCTCTCTTTTAAAGCTAATATGATCCTTATTCAAATACCTATAACCCAGGATGGAAGGAACACTCAAATTTTAGCTATGCGGTAAAGTCACCTGGATTCCAATTACAGTATCAAGCTAGACCACTTTTTTCTCCATATTAGTCTTCATCAAAACAAGGTATGTCTCTAGAAGATATGTTTCAAAACAAGGTACGCCTGTGGAAGACATGTTTCAATCACTTACTAATAATATGCAATAATTTCAGCAGCAAATGAGGATTAGAATGCATGATATGAGAAATAGAGTAGATCAGTTAGAGGCTGAGATGAGCAAAGGGAATCCAAAAGGGTATGGGAAGCTACCATCTCAACCAGAAGTCAATCCAAAACAAAACGCGAGTGTGATCACTTTACGAAGTAGAAAAGAGCTGAAAGAGCCTAAAAAAAAGTGTCAAAACATGAATTGAAGAAGGAACTTGAGAAAGGTGAAGAAAATCATGGACTTGTAAATGTGCAAATGAAGGCTCTGAGTGTGGAGCCAAATAAAACTTTTGTACCACGTCCTCCATTCCCAAGTCGATTTGAAAAATCTAAAAATAAGGAGCAGGAAAAAGAAATCCTTGAGACTTTTCGCAAAGTTGAGGTAAACATACCACTTCTTAATGCAATTAAATAAATTCCTTGCTATGCTAAACTTCTTAAGGACTTATGTAGTACAAAGCGTAAATTAATTGGCAATGAGAAAATTCAAGTTGATGAGAATGTGTCAACGGTGATACAAAAGAAATTACCTTCGAAATGTAAAGATTCAGGTATGTGTACTATTCCTTGCAAAATTGGTAGTATGAAAGTGGATAGAGCAATTTTAGACCTAGGTACATCAATTAATGTTATGCCCCTTTCAATTTATAAATCCTTAAGGGTTAGGCCAGTAAAAGAAACGAGGGTGATAATATAATTAGCTGATAGGTTTAATGCATATCCTGAAGAAGTCCTAGAAGATATTTTAGTTCAGGTTAATAATTTGGTTTTCCCTACTGATTTCTACGTGCTTGACATAAGGAAGGATGATACTATATATTCTGGCCTAATACTATTAGGGAAACCGTTTTAAGAACTTTAAGAACTATTATAAATGTGTATGAAGGGAGATTCACCATGGAATTTGATGGAAAAATTATTAAATTTAATATATATGATGCCATGTGATAGCTTAGTGATGAACATACTGTGTTTGCTTTGGATGGAATTGACCATTTTGTACAGGGAATTTATGGCTTGGCAGGTGATGATAATGTTAAGGTTACACTTGAGAATAGTTTTGACAATGAGAAGCTAACAGAAATAGAGAGGGAGTTAGTTTTAAATGTTGATCTTGAGCACACCATTCTTGAATTAAAATCCTTAACTAAAAAGAATGTTGTGTCTTATGTTGAATTACCCTTTTCTCACTCTAAACCTTTTTCTTCTCTTATGCAGGCACTGCAATTAGAGTTGAAGCCATTACGAAGTCATTTGAAGCATGTCTACTTTGGAGAAAAAGAAACATTACCGGTTATAATCTCTAGCAAACTAGACATGTTAGAAGAAGAACAATTACTTTAAGTGTTAAAAGAGCACAAAGAGGCTATAGGGAGGACAATAGAAGATCTTAAGGGCATAAGTCCTTCTATTTGTATGCATAAGTATTGTTAGAAAAAAGAGCTAAACCCGTGAGACAAGCCCAACGAAGATTGAATCCATATATGATGGAAATAGTCAAGAAAGAGGTTTTAAAAATACTCGATGCAGTTATAATCTATCCTATTTCTGATAATGAATGGTAAGTCCTCTCTTAGTGGTCCAAAAAAAAAACAAGGATGATAGTGGTTGAAAATGAAAATGGTGAGTTGGTGCCCACTCGAGCACAAAATGGATGGTGGGTTTGTATTGATTATAGGAAGTTGAATGCCGCTACCCGAAAGGACCGTTTCCCCTTCTCTTTATTGATCAAATGTGAGAAAGATTGGCTGAAAAATCTCACTATTGTTGTCTTGATGGTTACTCAAGTTATCATTAAATTCCAATTACGCGGGAAGATCAAGAAAATATGACATTTACTTGTCTATTTGGGATGTTTGCTTACCGACACATGCCTTTCGGGTTGTGTAATTCTCCAGCCACATTCCAAAGATGCATGGTCAGTATATTTCTAAATATGTGGAGAACATTATCAAGGTATTCATTTATGATTTTACTGTTTATTGTAATTCTTTTGATTCATGCTTGAATAACCTTGCAAAAATGCTTAAAAGATGTATCGAAACAAACCTCATTTTAAATTATGAAAATGTCCTTTTATGGTAGATCAAGGGATTATTTTGGGGCATGTAGTATCTTCCAAGGGTACTAAAGTTGATAAATCAAAGATAGATGTTATTAGAACCATACCTTACTTTATAAATTTGTGAGAAGTTCACTCATTTCTTTGATATGTAGGGTTCTATCGATGATTTATAAAAGATTTCTCGAAGATAACACTGCCATTATGCAAGCTTCTCCAGAAAGATACGATGTTTGAATTTGATGAGGCATGTAAGGCAGCTTTTGACAAGCTCAAGGAACGTCTTACATCAACTCCTATAATACAACCACCAAATTGGAACTACCATTTGAGATCATGTGCGATGCAAGTAACCATGCAGTGGGAGCTATTCTTGGACAATGAGTTAGCCGAGTTATGCATGCAATATATTATTCTTCCAGGACATTTGATACTGCTTAACGTAATTACTCAACAACGGAGAAAATACTTTTATCCATTATTTTTGCTTTAAAAAAATTTCATTCTTATTTACTTAGTACTAAGGTGATAGTTTACTCTAATCATGCAGCTCTAAAGTACCTGTTAGTTAAAAATAGGGCGAAACCCAGATTGATGAGGTGGATACTCTTGTTACAAGAGTTTGATGTAGAAATACATGACAAGAAAGGAGTTAAAATTTTATTGCTGACCATTTGAGTAGATTAGCCATGAATGAAGAACCAAAGCTGTTGCAAGATGAGTTCCTGGATGAACAACTCATGATAGCTCAACAGAGTACTCCTAGTATGCAGACATCGTAAATTATTTAGTTACTAAAACATTACCTAATGAGCTGACGCATGCTCAGAAAGCTAAAATCAAGAGTGATGTGAAATATTATATATAGGATGACCCATATTTATGGAAACATTACTCTGACTAAGTTATTCGAAGGTGCATTTCTGAAATTGAAATTCCTTCCATTCTTCGATTTTGTCACTTTCATGCATGTGGAGGAAATTTTGGTCCAAAAAGAATAGCTAGAAAAATCTTAGAATGTGGATTCTATTGGCTTGCTGTGTTTCATGATTCATATATGTTTTGTAAAATATGTGAACAGCGCAAAAGAATAGGAAATTTAGGCTTTAGAGATCAAATGCCCTTATCCCCAATTTTGGTATGTGAAATATTTAATGCATGGGGCATTGATTTTATGGGACCATTCCATGTTTCCTTTAAAAAGGTGTATATCATTCTTACTATGGATTATGTGTGGAAATGGGTAGAAGTTAAGGCTACTCATACTGATGATGCTAAAGTTGTAGTAGGTTTTGTCAAATCTCACATCTTTACTAGGTTTGGTGCGCCAAAAGCTATGATAAGTGACAGAAGGACACACTTTTGCAATCAAATAGTAGAGGCATTGATGAAGAAATATAATGTTACATGTAGTGTGTCTACTATATATCATCCACAGACAAGTGGTCAGGCAGAGGTATCCATCAGGGAGGTAAAGTTAATACTTAAAAAGGTAGTTAATCTAACTCGAAAAGATTGGAGTATAAAACTTAATGATGCACTATGGGCATATCGAACAGTTTACAAGACTCCAATTGGTATGTCTCCGTAGCATTTGGTGTTCGGTAAAGTGTGTCATCTCCTGTTGAATTGGAGCATAAAGCCTTCTGGGCAATGAAATAATGCAATTTACAAATGGCCGAGGCAGGAGAGCATAAAAAGTTGCAATTACAAGAATTACAGGAAATTCATAATGACGCCTATGAAAATTCAAGAATTTATAAGTAAAGAACGAAGAACTTTCATGACCGGATGATTGCAAGAAAAACTTTTACCATTGGTCAAAAAGTTCTACTTTTCCATGCCAAACTTAAACTCTTTCCTGGTAAGTTATGTTCTTGAAGGATTGGTCCATTTATTGTAACTAATGTGTTTCCTCACGGTGCAATTAAAATCAAAAGTCTGAATACTGGCAAGATTTTTGAAGGTGAATGGGCATCGTCTCAAGCCTTTTTATGAAGGTTTCCAAGTATTTAAAATGGAAGAAATCACCTTAGAACAACTGGATTATAAAGATTGAAACACAGGTATATCTAGCCAAAGACATAAAAGAAAGGCGCTAATTGGGAGGCAACCTAATTTATATTAGTTTTAGCTTTGTTTTCTTTTATTTTTGAACAATGATTTAGGAGTAAGAAGTCAAATTTTTAATTTTTAGTTCTTTTAAATTAGAAACTCTCTTTTCATAAAACTTGGGCATGTCCAAAACAAAGTTTTCTATGCAGTAGCGAATCTTAGATAGAGCGTGCCCACGCCTTATAAAAGAAACATTTCTGGTTGCTTTTTTTTTTTTAAGAATTTCTCTCGCAAAAAAATCAAAACCCTTATATTTTTCTCCACTTTCTCCACCTTATCCATCATCTACTTCTTTTATCTCCAATACTACCAAAACCAAAACCATAAAATCAATAATTCTACCTTTATCTTCTAAATCTCTATCAACACCCATTCACCAAATTTTATCATCGACCCACATCCTTAAATTCACCGTATACCCATTCATCCCAATCCAAACGATACGAGCATCATTTTCACCTATCTCCACCACCACCCAAACACCAAATTCATACCCTGTAGTTGTCGATCGTGTCAGCCACAGTTTGGGTATGGGAAGAAAAAGCAAAAGAGCCCGACCACCACCAAGTTTGAGTCACAGATAATCAAGAATCAAAAAAAGGGAAAAGTGTCCTACCATTATAGAAAGAGTCTATTGCTAAAGGGATGATGTTGAAAACACGATGGGTTAAAGAATAGAAAGATTATTCCATGTAAGTTTATTCATTATCCGAATCTTGAAACATTAGGCATTACATAGGAAGTGAATGACATGTTTGATAGCATTGGATTTATGAATTAACTGAAATTAATTGCCCAGTGTTTGTTGAACTCACACTAGAATTCTATGCCATATTTAAATTTAATAAACCTAAAAATCTCACTCTTGACACACCAAGTGAAATTAGATTTCAGCTTATGGAAGAGTCATTCACAATGTCATTGGCAGAGTTTAACATGGCTTTAGGAGTTCTAGATGAGGAATATGCTGAAACAAGTGAATATAAGAATTTGGTTCGTGATTACATAGGTGATTTTGATTATTATCAAACCTATTGCCGTGAGATGTTGACTGATAATTTTCCTTCTAATTCAAGTCACTCTAAGAGTTTTTACCTTCGTGACCCTATTTTGAAATACATCCAAAGATTTCTAGCTTATAACTTCTCTGGTTGAAAAGATACTTCTAGTGTATTGACAAAAGTTGAATTTTATTTTTTTTTGGTGCATGAAAAAAGGAATTCAAGTGAATTTAGGTGCTTGGTTAGCAACATAATTCTATGTAGTTTTTAATAAGAAAAGACCATTGATTCTAGGCTCTATGATTACTGTTATAGCCCTTAACTTGCATGTGCTAAACATGAACAATCATAAGTTGCATAAGGCATATAAAATGGAACCCTTACATTTAGGTTGTCTGAAACGTATAGGATTGGTTAAGCAAAAACAGGGATAGTGGAGTTTTTATCCTCCAAAAGTAATAAGTAAACCAAGCAAGAGACCAAAAACAGACTTATCAAATGATTTCGAGAATGAAACAGTACCAAAGAGAAGTAGGGGAGACTCAATGACCTTATTATCTATGGTTTAAAAGATTGAGAGATGGATCACGAGGATGGAGTTCAATTCGAATGACTATTTTCAGCACGCAGGGTTTGAGGCTCCTTAACCACCAAGTCTATGAGCCCGCACAACTATACATCTAAGGAGTATCTCTTTATTTTCTTTATTAGTTATATATATATTTTTACTTTTTTCCCTTTTATCAAAACATTAAGGACAATGTTTGATTTAAGTATGGGGGGAGTCTTTAGGATAGGAAATTAAAATTTTCTTTTTGCATGTGATTTGTATGCTTTTAAATTGTTTAGGTTTTAGAATGGTGTGATATGTTTGCTTGTTCATGACAATTAAGAAAAATTTTTTCATTTCATGAGTTTCAAATGGATTGAATGGTGAATATGCTTTAAGATTTGACTAGTTGAGCATGAATAGTGACATATATCTAGTAGTTGAATCAACAAGAGATAAGCACTTGAATTGATATTGAAAGTTAAGTGAAAAAGTGTTTGTGAATTCCTGATGAATTAATCCAACATGTGAGCTTTTGAGCCAAAAAGAGATTGAACCATTCATGTAGATTAGTGTTTTCTTTGCTGTGTGATATTCTTCCATGTGAATGTATCTCTAGAACTTACTTAGAACCGTTCAAGATCACATTGATATATGCATGTGTGGAAAGGATAAAGGCCTTCTTTGATTCAGCTTGAGCCTAAAAAGCTAACCCGAATTAATATCCCTTGTAAGCCCTTTGAGCCTTAATGTTATTTTTTTTCTTGAAAAAAAACGCATTACAAGCCTAGAGCCTTAAATTAAATATACTTACCTAATTCTAAGAGTTAGTAGGGCATTTAAATAAAAATTGAGAAAAAAAATTTTTTTAAGGAAGAATGATGCGAATTAAGTGTGAAAGTGTGTATACAGGCATTGTTGTAAAAATTATTGATGAGTGAAAGATGGGGTTAAAAAAATGAAAAAAATGAAAAATGAAACAAAAGGAAAAAGCATTTCTGTGGGATAATATTAGTAGTCTATGTTCTTGATATAGTGATGGAATGATTGAGGAGATTGTTGAGTGTTTGAGAATGGTGGAATGAATTGTGAGTTTCCATTGTTTAATTACTCATTACAATGTTTGAATGCTTAACTAATTTCTTAGATTTTAACCTCATTATCAAATAAATTCCTCACCTTTAACCTTAGCCCCATTGCAATAAAAAAGGTAAAGACCTTTTGATTCATGCATGCTATAATTTAAGTGGTGGCGATTTGGTATCTTAGCAAGCATATGGTAGCACATTTGCATGAGAAAAAATTGAGAAAAACATTTAAACCCTAAAACACATGAGTGAATAGAGTGATAACCATGAGAAATTCATCGAAATTTTTGCATTTACTTTGGAATGACACTTTTATTGTTAAATTTTGTTCATATTTTTTTGTGAAGTTTGGTTATGAGATATGATGTTGCTTGATTCTTGACTAGTCGGGTTTTAAGGTCTATAGAGTCTTTTGATCTTATTTGAAATATTGAATGAAAAGTTTTTTTTTGGTTGTTGGGTTGCTTAGTTGTGTAGTTTGTCGAGGATGAGTAAAAAGACAAGTGTGGGGGAATTTGATAGTGAGCATAAATGTTGGGATTTTAATTGTTAAATTCTTATCTTTTCGTAGTTTTTGAGCTATAACTAATGAATATTACTTTCTTTTGTGTTTAAGGTGTAAAAAGGGCTTGGAAGTAGGAAAAAAGGCTTAAAGGAGTTGATTGGAGTAGCCTAAGAAGAGAAAAGAAAGAGCTAATGTGGGCATGCTCTATAGGCAAATAGCTTAATTAGAATTTTGATTTATTTAGGATTCTAATTGAGTATAATCTAAAACTGATCAGAATTTAGGTAAATTTAGGAAAGTTGTAAGGGATATAAAAAGGAAAAAAATGAGAGAACAAAGGGAAGATGATTTTTCTAGGGTTTTTAACTTTTTCTTTGAAAGAGATTTTTTTTCTTTGAAGAGAAAACAAGAAGACAATGTGTGGCTAAGTTCTTTTCAACTAGTCAAAGGTTTTATATCGAAGTTTGATTCTCTACAACTGTAAGATCTAATTTATGTTTATATTATTCATTATTCTTTAATATTTGTCTTTTCTTCTATGCTTAGTAAGCATGATAGTCGTTGTTGATTGAATGTTTGGTACCGCATTTGATTGATAGGATAATCTATAGCTATTTAGAAAATTAAATCCATAATTGTTTGATTATTCTAATAAAAGAGGCAACTAACTTGGTTAGGAAGAATTCACAATCTAATCTGAATAAACCTACCTGTGAGTTTATTGGTTAGAATTGGCAATCTCCCTCTCATTATTCATGATATTGATACATTGAAACACTAAGATCATATCTAGGGTTTATGTAATCAATAAGAGAAATAATTAATGGTCGTACCTTGATTATCAAATAACTAAGGAGGGGTAGGGAGTTAGGCCATACCAACACCATAGCCAATTTATTCTCAAATAATGAATATATCTTTACATCTGTGATCAGTTGTAAGAATAACACTTGTGCTTAGACCTTTGGCTAGTGTTTGTGGAATATTGACATTTATGTCAGTTTAATTTATCCTGCATTCTTAACCGGCCTTTAGTTTATTTATTTCATTTAATTTTAGTTGACTTCATAAAATCCCCATTTTATTTTGTTGATTTTGAGAGAACATCAGATCTCACCATTCCTTGTGGAGATGATCCTACTTATCACTATATACAAAAATCTTATTAGAGTAGGGAAATTATTTTTGTTGGATTTAACACCTACCACAATCTCCTTTTCCCTTTGCATTTTAAGGTGCTATATCTATTGTTAACTCATAATTGCACACTAACCAGTTGCTTTAAATTTACTTACAACATTTTCTAACATATCAATAGACAACTAAGATAGAAGATGAGCTTCTAGACACTGAAATCAAAGCACCAAATCATAAGGCCAGGCATAAAATTTACTGTAAAACAAATTAAAGTGTCCCAACAAAGATGCAAGAAATAGCAAGTGATCTCTTAATTTTAAACACATAGCACAAGCTTACAATAAAGATTAAATGACACAAATATAAATAATATGGTTTGAAAACTAGCCAAAAAGAGTAATTGAGCAACTTTTGCTTGAACAAGTTGTTTAAATAAACACCCCTAACAACCAAAATAGAGAGCACATAATTCTTCCCTTCTTTTTTCTAGTTTGTAAATGGCACGTATCCAAAGGAGTTACGAGTTGATAAAACCTAAGTATACAACCAATATGCTACAATAAATGTCCTTATTGCTTCATCACTCGCATATCCTTCCGAAAATAGCATTTGCTTCTACTTCTTTTGTTAATACCTATTCCACCAAATTTGAAGCTGTCTTTACAGTTTCAACCCTGGAATAAATAATAAAATATTATGAAAACGAGGAATCCTTAACACGAATTAAGCAAATTTTAGTAACCTTAAAAAATAATTTTTTTAAAAAATTAAATATTACTTATTCAATTGATGACTAATCAATGCATTGCATTGCCCTAAAATATGAAAAAAATCAAAATTACGGCAGGAAATAAAGGAAAAAAGATGAAAATTTCAAAGAGAGAAAATTAAATGCTTTTTAATTACGAGGGTCACTAAGCATTGCCCTAAAATATGAAAAAAAAATCAAAATTACGGCAGGAAATGAGGGAAAAAAGAATAAAATTTCGAAGAGCGAAAATTGAATGCTTTTTACTTACGAGGGTCACGAAGCGATTGAAAATTCTAATGAAGTTGATTAAGCATTCAGATCTAAATTAAGGTTTGGCTTGACTAGCTTGTTAAGTTTATTTATAAGTAGTCTATCAATAGCAATCAAAATGTATGAGTTGTAGTAGGAATATAATCATCTGCACACTCATAATTGTGTGCAATGATAAGGCAAAGGGTATAAACAAAGTTGATTTAGTGTGTTATAGTGATGTAGTTGTTTGATTCATTAAATACTCATTCCGTAAGATAGTCGATTCTAACTTTCTACCCAAAATAAATAATACATATGATGGTTTATTAATTTGTTTATGAAATTAAAAAGTTTTCTGATCAAGATATTAAAATGAACTCATTGAGTAGGTTTAATATACTGAATTATGCTACTGGGATAAAAGTGTTCATAGGTGGAGTATGGCCTAAATTGTTATGAATTCCTTCTCCAAACCTAAATTTGGTTTAATTTAACCCATTTTATTGGTAAAATATTATAATATTAAAAATAATTTTTTGACTACTATTTATATATTTTTATAATTAAATTTAAGTATAATTATTATTTATTTATAAATAGTGATTTGAGTTGGAGCTTGCCTGACCTTTGAATAGGTCTACACGTGAGTTAAATTGTTTATGTTATTATATATTATCAGTGTTTTCTTACCACAATATTCTCATTGTTTTAAAATACTATTATTTTTTGTTCTTAAATAATAGTTATTACATGTTGCAACGTGCTTAGGATGTGAATCCCAAACATATCAGACTTAGAAAATATATTCGTCTTGTGCGAGGTTGAATCGTCATAGCGAATCGCTCACTCAACTTTCCCTTATGGCCATTATGAAATAGCCAAGAAATTGGAGTTGCTACTCATATTTTTGAGCTAGATGTGATAGAAACAAAACCGATCACTATAAACTATATTAGATTATTTTAAAAGATAAATTTTTGGATATACATTAAAATCAGAGAAAATAAAGTTGGGTTCAAAAGTCAGTTACATGTTGGAAAGCGTTAACACTCTTACAACACCCGTAAATTAGTACTTATTAATCATCTGTTATCCAAAATCTCGACTAAGGTTGATTTAATTAAAAATAACTCTCTTTCTTAAAAAAGTAGTTTTATTTAAAAATGAATTGGTATTTGTCAGGAAAAGTCTTCCATACTTTTTGTAAAACTTAGAAAAATATGGAAGTTTTTATTTCTTTAAAAATAACCCAATTCAGTATTTTTAAAAAAAGTGTTCATTATTAATGATAATTAGTGGAGCCTTTGGCAGCAGTTTTGGGGAAGGTCTGTGGTTTATTTTAATTATGGAATATTGCCTTGTTCATTTGATAAAATATAAAACCTAGTTTAGGCATATTTCTAAACTTGCTTATTATAAATGAATAATTGTAAATTCAATGAAACTTAGGGTTTGTTTTTCTCATGAAAAATGACTTCCAAAATTTAATAATATGATATTCAATATTTATATTTTGAATATCAACACACAAATTTATATTTTAATAATATAATATGATCTATTTATAATTTATTTTTAATAATATTGTAACATTATCAATATTTTAAATAATATTTGCAATATGTTGTTGAAAAATATTTTTTATAGTACTATTTTAATAATAAATTTATATAAATTATACTTTATAAATATTTAATAATAAATGTTTTAATATAAAAATATTAATATTTTTATAGTAGGAATAATATTTTAATAATTATCATTATATTTTAAATATTTATATTTAAAATAATTAATGTTTTAATAGTATATATTATTATTTTAAGTATTTAATATTAATACAATATTTTAGTGTTAAAAGTTGTTATTATTATAATATCAATATTTTAATATTAAGGATTATTAGTTTAATGATAATTAATTTTTAATATTTTAATTTTATGTCATTTTTATTATTTAAAAATTGTTAGACTTTATGTTGCTCACATGATAATTAGTGGATTGAGATAAATCATTTTATTAATATTGAGTTGATATTATCTAGTAAATTCATTCAGATTAACTATTTGAGTGGTAAGAGTTAAACTCTACTTTAGTAACTTATTAGAATACAGATTTCTTGATTGTAGGATACAACTCTAATTAGTCTTCTAGTATAGGTCCCTAGTCTAGTCTATATAAATTGCCTGTGCACCATCATAAGGTAATTTTATCAAGAAAAAGAAATAGACTAAAAGGCTTATATGAGTATTTTTCTTCGTGTATTTGGTGCAAGGTGATGTTCTTGATTAACAATGGGTAGAGGTACTTTCTTAATTAAATCTTACATATGGCATTAGAGCTGGGCTTTCTAGCCTTGTTCTTCAAATCATCTAATGAGATCTGTTAAAAATGAATTTTTTTCATGCATATATTGTTTATGCATAAACGATTAAATAATTCATATTAAGGATAAATGAATCACAATAAATATAGTAAAAGAATGAAACTGAATTTTTAATATGCTACGATTAGTTTTGTAATTTGTATTTATGAATCGAATTTATTTCATGTATGTACCATGAATTTGCTTGTGTATTATGTCTATTAAAATTTTATCATGAAATTCTTCATTAATTCTCGTAAAACCAAAATTGATATAGAGTTTTAATACATTAATCATCTATCTACGTTATTGAACCGTAGGGTTAAAGAAAAGGAAATTAAAATGAGAAAATTTATGATATATTAAAATTGGGTCTTGTGAAATCACAAAATTTTGATTGTTTGCTAATGCTTTTCGTGATTTTATGACGAATTGATGCATAAACTATGTAGATTTCATGCTAAATCATGTTTTTGTGATGATAATTGCATCAAATAAGGCTCTAAAACATGAAAAAGCTATCCAAAAGCAAGAAGAAGACCCAAACAGGTCAGAAAAATCCAATTGGGTCGTGCCCGACCCAGTTGGAGGAAGAAGAAAGGCTAGGAAAAAATCCCAACCAAAGCCCATGCCATGTGGCGCATGCGCTATTATCCTGAGGCCATTTTGGTCCTAGCTTTTCTAGACCCAAATATTTTATGATTTTTTAGTGATGTTTCTAGATTTTTTTGGTCACGTAAAAGATTTATTATTTAATATTGGTTTTTATTTAAATAATAAAAATGTTTATGCATAAATAGTCTATGATTTTATTTCATGACAAAATATTTTGGCATGTTGAGAATTTTATAGCAGTATGTAATCTCTTTATAAAGTATTCAAAAATTCATACTCTCAACCTAAGCTTAATTGCACAAATGTATGATAAAATTTGTTGTTGGAATTACAATGCAAATGTGCACATCCATACGTCATGAAATAAATATATTCTGATCTTATACATATTTTTATGTGACTTAAGGATGCATATCATATATTATGCCATGATATTTTTAAATTAGTTATAGCATGACCATTTGAAATTCCTTTGTTGTATGTAAATTTTTACTACATAGAGGATTGATGCCATTGTTAAGGAACTAAATCATTAGCTTGGTGTAGCATTTTAAGTTGTATGATTTAGATAAACTGTTAGTTATTTAAAATAAGGAACTATACATGGTAAATGGCATCTATAAAGGTTTGGTATATATTTAAGTTATTAAATCATGTGTGCAATTATTTATGATATACACATATTATATCATTATAAAGAATCTAAATCAATTGCTTGGGAATAGCCATAGTATCTTAAGTTAATTGATTTAGTTAAATTAGTAGTTAATTAAAACAAAGTCTTCTTTAAATAACTACATATGGAAGATAACATTAATATGTAATTATTTATGCTATAATTGCAATAAGTTAGCATGGTTTAATATAATATTCTACTACAATTATTAATATGCAATAAAAAATTTTGTATATTTTAAGGATGTCATTATTAAAGTTCTAAATTACTAGCTTAAGATTAGCCATAACATCTTAAGTTTGTTGATTTAGATAACAACTGGTAGTTACTTAAAAGAAGATTTCCTTTAAATAACTACACAAGAAAATGACATCGATAAAGAATATATTTGTGATATGTAATAAGTTTTATGCATACATGTCAGATGTTATTATTAAGCTCTAAATCATTAATTTAAGAGTAGCCACAGCATTTTAAGTTCATTGATTTAGATAAAATTGTATTTATTTAAAACTACATAAAGTAAAATGACATCCATAAAGTGTTAGATCATGAAATTAGTTATTTGGCCCTAAGGGAAATAATTAATTTTGTAAAATGGTTAAAGGATGAAACAATATAACATTAAAGTTAAATTTTCCTAAGCCCACAAGTATGGGTTATTTAATTTTGATGTTTTAAAGTTATTATTTTATCATTAAAGTTGTGTAAATTCATATGCATAATGCACTTTTACCCGCAGAAAGGTTTGAATTTATGTTTGAATATAAAGTATTTTATTTAATTAAAATATAGTTCCTTGCATTTGGTAGTAATTTTTACTATTATGATTAGTAAGGCTACTCAATTTAATCCGGTGATGAAAAATTATTTTAATAAAAGAGTTAATCAAGTTGTTTTGGGTGTAAAGACCTTGCATTAGCATTTCGGGTAGATAATGTCCTCAACGAATAAAATGCGCAAAAAGAAAATAGATTTCAGTGGGAGCAATCTAATTATTTAAGGATGATGTACATCAAATCCTATATTAGTAAATCAATTTAGGATTTCATCGTAATTGTTATAAGGTCAAGGATTATTGTAAAGCCACTAACGACCAGATTGTTAAATTTGATAAAGTTTTGGCTACCACTCTAATAAGGAAGCTTTTAGGAATAAAGTACAACAATTCTAAAAGTTATGCATGAGCACATTGTGGGATTCAAGAGACTTCATTATTTGACTTAAATATTTGGAATTGAGTTTTCAAGTAAATTTCTTATCACTTTTATATTCAACATTTTTCCTAATGCGTATGACCATGAGAAACACATATAAAGAAAATGGTCTCTAATGAACTCTTAGTTATGTGTGTTTAAAAGGAAAAGATATTAAAGAACGAGCAACTAAATTCAGTTAGCCTAGTGACTCAAGGTAAAAGGTGATAAGTAGGCAAATGTGTTATAAAGGTAAAAAAGGAAAAATACCAATAAAGAAAATGGCATCAAGTCCTTCATTTTTTGTTTAGCTCAAACACAGGAGGAAAGATTACCTAAGATATAAAAGAGACTCAAAAATAAAGGTAAATTCATTTTGTATGAGTCTCTTTTGGCGATGTTCCTAATAATACATGGTGGTTGGACTTATGTTCAACGAATTATATTCCTATAACCATTTAATGTTTCATAAAGTCAAGGAAACCAAGAAAAGTGGGATGAACATCTACTACAAAAATCGTTAAGGACTATCAGGATCATTTTTTAAAATCAACATTTATTTTAAACCTTAAAAGGTTTTATCTTTCATTTTTAGAAATTTTCTTAGTTAAAAAGAGTTTTGAATTTAAATTTTTTTAATTCTATTGTTAAATTTTCAAAAGAAAATTTTTCTATTGGATCTTTCATTATTAAATTGGATCCTGATTGTGAGAATAAGTTTGTTAACTATTTACATGATTTTTTGTGGTAAAGATGTGCTATAGGTAAAACTCCTTTAAAGTTGTGGTATAAAGATTTTGTCACATCTCCATATAAAAATTTAGGAGAATTGACAATAATAGAGTTCTTGAAATTCTTGAGTTTGACACTAAAGTTAGTTACAGTAAGGAAAAAACAAACTAATAAATCCATAAAAGGGAGCTAAGAAAACACTATAATAGTTAGAAATTATATACCTTCCCCTAAGTTTATGGATTAATACATTAAAATTGCTATTGATGTCTTTATTAAAGTGCCAACTAAATTCTTCTCTAAAACTTTCTTAAAATTACAAAATAGTTGGAATCTAGCTTAAAACATTATGAACTAGGGTTGTCTAGTTAAATTGAAGGCTTATAACCCAAACACAAGGAAATTGGATCCAAGCACATCTAATAGTTATAGGCTATGCAATTAACTTAAAGGGTTAAAAGTTTTAAATATCTCTCATATTCAATTAAAATTGTTAAAGCTGGAAATACTAATTTTCTTATGGATTATAAGTCTAGCATGAGTGACTTTCTTATAAGGTTAATATTGAGGAATAAATTTATTTAGATTGATCTTTCATAAAGGACTTGATTGTTTCTTAAAAACAAATATATGAAATTAATAGGAAAATATCAAACCAAAGTATAACATTTACAATAGCTCATTAATCTCACTGATTAAATGTGTACAATATGTACAAATGATTATAGAATTAAGAGATCCAATGGTTAAGAAACTAGCTATTTCTATGACTTGGTTGTATACCTATAAAATTCTAATTTTGATACTGGACATAAAGATGATCTCGTTTTCACTAGCCATGAATAGTGAAAATTTCACACTTTGGTATAAGGCTATGATAAAAGAGATGAAATCAATGGCTAATGATCCACTCTAGTAACTTGTTGAATTCCAATTAGGTCATTTTGAATGGTATAAGGTTAGACTCGTGGTCAATGGTTTCACTCAAAAGAGGTATTGATTATAATGGAACTTTCTCCCTAATTTTTTATGAAAGTTTCATTAAGAATTATCATAGCTTTTGTAGCTCATTTTTTTGTTAAGAGTTACATTAAATAATAGTAAAAATAGCTTCTTTAAATAGGGATTTTGAGAAAAGTTATAAATGATTTTAGTTGAAGGTTCTTTGAAAGATCAATACATAGACTAAAAAAAGTATCCCACTAATGGTATGTAAAGTTTAACAATGTTGAGACATCATTTAGTTTTACTAAAGTGTTGTTGATCATTGTTTATACCTTACAGTTAGTAGGAGTAAAGTCATAATTTTAGTCCTATATGTTTGTGATATTCTCTTTGCAAAAAAAAAAAAAAATGATTTGGCTTTGTTACATTAGACAAAGGTTTTTTTACTCAAAACTTTGATACGAAGAATTTAGTCAAAGCTTTATATGTCATAGGCATAAATATTCATAGAGATAATTCTAAAAAAAAAAATTAAGTCTATCTTAAGGAGCCTATATCAAGACATTTTTAGGAAGAATTAAGATGCAAAGCTATAAGGGTGTAAATTGTAAAGGGGATATTTCAATTTGAGCCCATATCTCCAAATAATTTGGAAAAAGAGCATATGAAAGGATTACATATGCATATAGTATTAGGAGCCTTATATATTATCAGGTTTATATGAAACTTGATGTAAAGTTTATAGTAAAAGTGCTTGGCAGATATTAAAGTAATCCTAGCCTTGGACTATGAAAGCTGCCAAAGAAATTATGTTATAAAGCAATATCACAGTCAATAAGGTTGAGATATTTTTAGGTTGAGATATTTTATCTCTAGTTTGAGCATTGTTAGCAAGACATTAAAGATTTATTGTGACAATTCTGATACAATGTGCTTTTCTAAGAACGATAAAAGTGGGAGTCATAGCAAGGAAATAGATATAAAGTAGCTTGTTATTAGAGACTCTATAAAGAAGCAAGAAATGGATATCCAACACATCAATATAAATTTAATAATAACGAATCCCATGATTAAAGTATTGTCGACAAAACAAGTTAAAATTCATGTGGATCAGATGGGGTTAGTTAAATTCTATCAAGATGTATTTTGGCTTCTTTGATTGTGTTAATTTCACATTCTTAGAGTTTATGGACATGTTTTAGTTTGTGCAAATAAAGTTTACATGTCAAGTGGACCTTGAATGGTTACGAAAGTTCATTAATAAAGCATTATCTCATAAAGTGCTCTTTTAGAGATGATCATGCATTGTAAAACATGAAAGAAAATATTCATTTTAGAATACGACCGTCATGATTCATGCTATGTGAATCTTTAATTTAGTGGGATTGGGCTAGAGTAACTTATGGCCATATTAAAGTTTTAGATTTAATTATCATCTATTTAAGTTCTTGGTCTATCATATGGGCCAAGTGGGAGAACGTTAGACTTTATGTGGGCCACATGATAATTAAGTGAACCAAGATAAATTATTTTATTAATATTGAGGTGACATTATCTAGTAAATCCTATTTAGATTAACTATTCTAGTGGTAAGAGTTAAACTCTACTTTAGTAAATAATTAGAATACAAATTTCTTAATGGTAGGATACAACTCTAATTAGTCTTCTAGTATAAGTCCCTTGTGTAGTCTACATAAATTGCCTGTGCACCATCATAAGGTAATTTTATCAAGAAAAAAATATATTATGAGGCTTGTACAGGTGTTTCATATTTGTGTATTTGGAGCAAAGTGATGTTCTTGATCAACAATGGCAGAGGTACGTTCTTAATTAAATCCTGCAAAAATTATTTTAATAAAAATTATATTAATATAAATAATATACAAATGATAATTATTATAAACATTAATTTTATTCGAGCTTAATATTAATTGTATTGGGTTTCGATTCAAATTTGTTTGAACTCCAGAACCCAACCTTGCATGATAATCAAAACCCAAATTTTTCTAAAAACTCAGAAAGAATAAAATATGATTAAAAAAGAAAAATGGAAGAATAGAACTAAAAACAAAATCTTATAAAATAAAATAAAAAATTAGAGTAGGGCATGGCCCTTTTTAATTATTGCCACTTAATGGCCATGAAAATTGGTGGCCAACATTTGTCATTAAGAAAATGGGCTGCTACTATTCATTTCATTGTATGATCCACCTCTTAGCCATTAACGTGTAGTCTTTGTAGGATTAGACTGGGCTGAAAAGAAGATGAGGGATGACAGATATTAATAATGTAAAAGGTAAGCATTTTATTTGATTTTGCTGGGTTATTTTTCAAGTTTGATAGATCCAATACATATAAGTCATATTTTAGATAACATTTTCACAAATTTAGATTAAACCAGCTCGATAAGAATTATTATGAAGAAAATTAAAAACTATATTCAAAATTAATTATAGAAATATATAAAATTAATGTTTTAATATTTTAATAATATTATGAATAGTGAAACGAACTTTTGGACCAATTCGGTTCCTTTTTACACCTATTTTTCTTACTTTTTGATAAAAAAAGATTTAGTATTTTTAATAAAATTTTAACTACTTTTTATCTCTAAAAAGTGGATGTCCAATCATTTAACATATATATATATATAATTTTTCAAAATATCGGCAGACGACAAATATTAATATATAACAGGAAAGCATTTTATTTCACTTAGCTAGGTTATTTTGCAGGTTTGATAGCTTCGATCTGTACAAGTTAAGTTTTAGATAAGGTTTTCACAAATTCGATTGAACCTGTTTAATAAGAATTATTACTTAATAATTAAAAATTTTATTTAAATTTAATTATAAATTTATATAATTAAGATTTTTAATATTATAATAATATTATCAGTAGTAAAATGGACTTTCAGACCAATTCAATTTTTTCACCTCTTTTTTCTTAATTTTTTAATAAAATTTAGCTAATTTTTCTTTCTAACAAGGTGAATGTCCAACCATTGAATATATACACATATATACAATATTTGGAAATATTAGCAAGTAGCAGATATTAATAATATGAAAGGCAAGCATTTGTTTCACTTAGCTAGGTTATTTTTCAAGTATGATAGCTTAGATCTATACAGGTCAAGTTTTAGATAAAGTTTTTACAAATTTGGATTGAACTAGTTCAATAAGAATTATTACATAGTAGTAAAACATTTTATTTAAATTTGATTATAAATATATATAATTAAGATTTTTAATATTTTAATAATGTTATGAATAGTGAAACGAACTTTTAAAAATTTTTCACCTATTTTTCTAAATTTTTTTAATAAAAATTTAGATTTTTTTATCACTAACAAGGTGGATGTCCAATCATTTAATATATATATGTTTATAATCTTTGGAAATATCGCCAAATGATAGATATTAATAATAATATAAAAGGCAAGCATTTTATTTCATTTAGCTGGGTTATTTTTCTGGTATTATAGCTTCGATCTGTATAGGTCAAGTTTTATATAAGGGCTTTACAAATTTGGATTGAACCATCTCAATAAGAATTATAACTTACTAATTAAAAATTTTATTAAAATTTAATTATAAATATATATATAAAATTAAGATTTTTAATATTTTAATAATGTTATGAATAGTAAAATGAACTTTCGGATCAATTTGCTTGTTTTTTCACTTTTTTTTCTTTATTTTTTTATAAAAATTTAACCATTTTTCATCACTGACAAGGTGGATGTATAAAAGGCAAGCATTTTATTTAACTTAGCTGGGTTATTTTCAGGTTTGATATGTTCGATCGATCCGTATAGGTCAAGTTCTAGATAAGGCTCTCACAAATTTGGATTAAACCAGTTTTGATAAGAATTAATACTTAATAATAAATTTTTTTTAATATTTAATTATAAAAATATATAAAATTAATATTTTAATAATATTATGAATAGTAAAATGAACTTTTGGACCAATTTAATTCTTTTTTACCTATTTTTCTTACTTATGATAAAAACTTTACTTTTATTGTTACCAAGAAAGTGTATTTTTAAAATATAAGGTATATAAATTTTTTGGTAATCTTGACAAATGACAGATATCAACAATAATATAAGAGGCAGGCATTTTATTGGATTAGGCTAGGATATTCATTTGGTCTGATAGGTTTGGATCATACAAGTCAAGCTTTATCTATGGTTTTCTCAAATTTGGATTGAACCGACTCTATAAGAATTATTACTTAATAATAAAAATTGTATTTAAATTTAATTATAAAAATATATAAAATTAATATTTTAATAATGTTATGAACTGTAAAATAAACTTTTAAATTGATTTTCTTCATCCTGTCTCCTATTTTTCTTAATGTTTTTTTTATGAAAATGTAACCCGAAAAATGGATTTCTAGTCATTTAATATACATATTTATATAATTTTTGAAAATGTTGGCAAATAACAGATATTAATAATAATATAAAAGGCAAGCATTTTATTTCATTTAGTTAGGTTATTTTTCAAGTCTGATAGCTTTGATTCGTGCAGGTCAAGTTTTATATAAGTTTTCACGAATTTGATTGAACCAGCATTAAGAATTATTACTTAATAATTGAAGCTTTTATTTAAATTTAATTATAAATATAGAAAATTAAAATTCTTAATATTTTAATAATGTTATAAATAGTGAAGTAGATTTTCGGACCAATTCATTTTTTCACCTTTTTTTTCTTTATTTTTTATAAAAAATTTGCTATTTATTATCATTGATAAGGTGGTTGTCCAACCATTTGATATATATTATTTTTGGAAATATCAACAAATGATAGATATTAATAATAATATAAACGGAAAGTGTTTTATTTTACTTAGCTGGGCTATTTTTCGAGTATGATACCTTTGATCCATGCAAGTCAAGTTTTAGATAAGATTTTAACAAATTTGGATTAAACCATTTCAATAAGAATTATTACTTAATAATTAATTTTTTTCATATTTAATTATAAAATTATAAAATTAATGTTTTTAATACTTTAATAAAATTATGAATAGTGAAACAAACTTTCAGACTAATTCAGTTCTTTTCTTTTTCACCTATTTTGCTTACTCTTTGATCAAAAAGATTTACTTTTTTTTTATTACTAACAAAGTGGATTTTTATCATTTAATATATTTAAATATTTTGGTAATCTCAACAAATAACATATATTAATAATAATATAAAATATAGGCTTTTATTGGATTAAGCTAGGATATTCATTCGATCCAAATGATTTAGCTCGTACATTTCAAGCTATATATACGATTATCTTAAATTTGGATTGAAATGATTCCATACGAATTATTATTTAATAATAAAAAATTATATTAAAATTTATTTTTCCAAATATAAAATTAATGTTTTAATACTATGAAATGAACTTTCAAACTGATTCACTTCTTTCTTTAACCTATTTTTTCTTAATTTTTTAAATAAAATTTTAACTATTTTTTATCACTAAAAAGTGGATTTCCAAGCATCTAATATATGTATATAAAAGTTTTGGAAATATCAGCTATAACAACATGGCCAAGATGCGAAGCCCGACCTATTGGACTTAAAAGCAGGTGAATCCCTTATTTCTATATATATATATATATATAGTTTTTTGAGTTTGGAGACCGAGTATTTGATGTGAATCACTCACTCGACTTAACCCTAAGCAGTCATTACGTGATGACCATTCGCCTTGAAGTTGCAACTAATCTACTTTGGGTATTGAAATTGGTAAGCTACTAGAGTCTATCTTCTGAGGGTTACGAAAACCCTCAAAAATGAATTCTAAGGTCTACATTAACCAAAGATCATGTAGAAGGATTCAAGAGTTAATTACAATCACGAGTAAGGATTGATCCCTCTCATGACGTTCGAAAATCAATACCTTTAATTACATATTAATTTAAATCTTGATTTTTATTTCGTTTCAATATCTAGTATTTAATTAAAATTTTTATTTTTTTTTGAAAATTTCCTATGCTAAATTTATTATTTTGTCTGAAAAAATAAAGTTTTTAATATTACAGGAATATCGATAAAATATATGACAGTTGACTTTGTAAAATTTCTAAAAATAAAAAGTTTGGCTGTGATATCATATCCAAAAATAAATTTGAAAATTCCACAAAAGATATTTAAAAGCCAATTTTCCTCTTTGACATTCACTTTTTTATTTGGGGTTCATTCTCTATGCACCCTGAAATTGCAATTTTTCTACCACATGTGAGCAGTCATTTTAACATGACCAAATGAGTCTCGAAAAGGCTTGATCCGCTTAGAGGTCGACCTTTACTAGGGTGATCACCTGATTCTTGATCTTAGATATTTTGGACTATCAAAAAAAGTCACCCAAATGAAATTAAATGTCTATACCTGCAGATGATAGATATTAATAATAATATAAATGGCAGGCATTTTATTTGACTTAGCTAGTTTATTTTTGAGGTATAATAGGTTTGATCCATACAGATAAGGCTTTAGATAAGTTTTCCACAAATTTGGATTAAGTCAATTGGAAAAGAATTATTACTAAATAATAAAAAAATTTTATTCAAATTTAATAATAAAAATATGTAAAATTAATATTTTTAATATTTTATACAGTGAAACGGATTTTCGAACTAATTCAATTCTTCTTTTCACCTATTTTTCTTACTTTTTGATGAAAAGCATTTACAATTTTGAAGAAAATTTTAACTACTTTTTGTCTCTGAAAAAGTAGATGTCCAATCATGTAACATACATATCTATAAAATTTTTGAAAGCATCAACAAATGGCAGATATTAATAATAATAAAAGAAAGTAAACATTTTATTTGACCTAATTAGGTTATTTTTCAGATATGATAGGTTTAATCCGCACAAGTCAACTTTCAGATAAGGTTTTCACAATTTGGATTGAACTAGCTTAATAAGAATTATTACTTAATAATTAAAAATTTTATTTAAATTTAATTTTAAATATATATAAAATTAATATTTTAAATATTTTAATAATATTATGAATATTGAAATGGACGGACCAATTTGGTTTTTTTTTTCACCTATTTTTCTTAATTTTAAAAGAATTTAGCTATTTTTCACTGACAAGGTGAATGCCCAATCATTTAATATATATAATTTTTAGAAATATCGGCAAATGACAAATATTAATAATAGTACAAAAGGCAAGCATTTTATTAGACTTAGCTAGGTTATTTCTCATATTTGCTACATTCAATTTGTCTGGGTTAAGTTCTAGATAAGGTTTTTCACAAACTTAGATTGAACCAGCTTGGTAAAAGTTATTACCTAATAATTAAAAATTTTATTCATACTTAATTATAAAAATATATAAAATTAATATTTTTAATATTTTAATAATGCTATGAATATTGAAACAGGCTTTCAAACCAATTCGATTCCTTTTTTCCTATTTTTCTTATTTTTGATAAAAAAATTTACTAACTTTTATTACTGACAAAGTGGATGTTTATCATTTAATATATATATATATATAGGAAATCTTTGGTAATCTCAATAAATGACAAATATTAATAATAATCTGAAAGATAGACAT
>JBBYHM010000010.1:86732-98195 GCA_038381775.1 Adansonia rubrostipa | reverse complement strand
AGTTCAATTCTATTTGATATTAATTATTAATATATATTAAAATTTATCTGAATATATAATAAACGATATAGCCAAACGCGGAAAACAGAAAATGGCATTCTTGTAAATCGACCAAACAACGAGGTCAAAAGTAGTTCATGTTCCAGTAACGAGTCCGGAGGGAGGCTACAAAAAGCCCTCCGCAGAGTCTTCATCCCCACCTAAGGAACTCTCTTTCGACGGCCACACGAAAACCCAAAAAACTGCTTTCTTTACTAAACGAACGTTAAAAATTCAGCCATGAAAGCCTTCCTTTCCTTCCTCTTCCTAACCTTTCTCTTCTTCAATCTCCACCCAATCCCAACCCTCAGTTCCACTGACCACGATGCCAGTGCCAGAGCCACCAATTCCAGCGCCACGAATTTCATCCGTACAAGCTGCTCTGCCACCTTGTATCCTGACCTCTGCTACACTTCCCTTTCCGGTTATGCCAACGCCGTCCAACAAGACCTGGCTCGTCTAGCTCGTGCCGCCATTGTTGTCAGCCTCTCTAAATCCCGCCACATGGCAGCTTATGTCTCCAAACTCTCCAGGCAAGCAGGAGACGGCTCCGACCCAATAGCCAGGGCCGCCTTGCACGACTGTTTTACCAACATGGACGACGCCGTGGACGAAATTCGCGACTCGTTGAAGCAAATGCGAATGCTGGTGACTCCGGGTTCGGAGTCTTTCTTGTTCCAAATGGGGAATGTGCAGACGTGGATGAGCGCAGCTTTGACGGACGAGGAAACCTGTACGGATGGGTTCGAGAATGTGGCGGAGGGACCATTGAAGAAAGAGGTGTGCGAAAAGGCGGTGAAAGTAAAGCAACTTACGAGCATTGCTTTAGCGTTGGTTAACAGTTACGCCGAAAAGGGTACAAATTAATCAATAAACCAAAAAAATATATACAATTTCTGATTAGATGAAGATTATAGTAATGAATGCTTTGTTTGATATTTCGACTTTTTCTGCACAGTTCTTTTGGAAAATATGAATTATCTTATGCTGTTTTGAATTTATCGAAATTCCTTTTTCGTTACTGAAAGAAGGAAAACCTGTATCTTTCTGGTTTGTAAATGAAAATAAGTTTGCTGAGTTAAACTGTGTTGTAAATGAAAATCAGTCTACTGTGTTAAACCCGGAGTTCACTGAGTTATTTTTTTCCTATGTGTTGACAACTGTAGAAGGTGAGCTCTATCTCTCCGTCGCTAGTTTTTTTTTTTTACAATTTTATATTTCAGTTGCTTTTCCTTTGTGAAATTATTAAAGAATTCAAACTTTTTTTCCCAAAATTAGAGAATTTATATTTAATGTTTATAAAATTAAACATTTAAATATCATTTATTTTTAATTTTTTTATTTATTATTAATGAGTTCACGTTATATTCTTTATTGACGGAATATATATTTATAAGCTCACAATGTATGGAACTCATTATTAAAGATTATTTATTTATTTTATTTAATACATTAATTTTTTAATTTAAAAAAGATAACATATTAATTGCAGTTTTTTATAATTATTCTTTAATAAACATTTTCCTTGTTTAAAAAAAAAACAATTACAAAGAAATGAATTACTACCATTTTTACTAGCCAAATTACTGGCTGATAATTGACACAATCCAAACTCTTGAACATGGTCCGACCTTCGCAATGCTGGTAAACAGAATTGATTTGAACTCAAATTAATTCAATCTAAAACATTGGATATGAAAATGATGTGATCCATTTGCTTGCAATGTATATTTATTTATTAATTTTTTAAAAAATTTTAAATTAATTAAATGAAATAGAATTAAAATTGAATTTTTTTATTGACACCCTATTCCCTATATATCAGGATGGTAGTCACGATTAAAATGGTGGTGCCTTCAAATATTTATGGTAGATTTTTAAGGACCCAGATTAGTACGTAAATTATTATTCATAAATCACTTTATGGGGAAGTCTAATCTTAGTGGGAGCAGATGATGTCCCTTTTGCTCCATTTCGGGTGAGTCAGTTAGCGGCTGTACTCCATTACATAATATGAGGAATAATATAATATAAAAATAATTAAAATATGATATTAAAAAATAAATATGATATAAATATATAAATATATTAAAATTTATATAATACGAATTATTAATATGTTAAAAGTTAAAATATAAAATATACAAAAAAAAAATATAATATCATGGTATGAAACACATTGAGGTTGAAAAAATCGAAACTAGGCTAAGTAGAGATAAAAAAACTCAGCAATGCCATTATTTTTTATCAACTTGGAATCAAACTTTCTTTCTCTTTTGTGGTACTACAGATAAGAAAATAAAATACTAGTTCGCAAAATCTAATGGAAGAGTGGTTGCAAATAAAAATATTATGCTTTGGACATGAACTGCAATACAATGCCAAATGCGTTTAGCATTATCACAGCTCAGCACCAACTATTGGCGATTTCGATCAGGGTTCTTTGGAGCTTCGGCACAATTATTTGGCACTGAAGAACAAAGATATTCTGCTACCTTTTATCGTGCCAATAAAAAAAAATTGTTCACTTATGGTGTATAACAAAATAGGAGGCGCATAGGCCTGGTGAACATTTTATTGGTAAACAATTGGATTCTGGAGTTTGGAGAGAATATATTCGTTGCCTTGACCAAATTGGTACCAATGGGGAGAACAGAGTCTCTGATATTCTATTGATTTAGGCATCGAAACACACTTCAAAAACGTTGGTGCCTTTCGACTTTTTGTTTTCATTGCGAAGACTTTTCCACAATTTTCACCTCACAACCTCTAGAGATCCATTATGCTTTATCCCCAAAGACCATAAATAAACGAATTTTAGTTGCATTACTTATATGTCCCTTTTGAATGGCAAGGCAGAGTTTATAAGATAGAAGAGAACTAACTCGCAAACTTTAAACAACTTTTATATAGAGCCAAGGATTCCTAATACCAGAATTATGCATATACAAATATATAAGAAGTCGCATGCATACATGTAAACAATTGCAAGCACCAGAGACAAATATCATGGCAAAATATTTAGATATAAGAAGTGTCTGTGCATTTTATATTAGGTACTAACAGAAAAAAAAAAAATAGAATCTGGGTATAGTTCAGTAGTTCATCAGTACATAGAATTCAAATTTTAATAGTTATAATAATTTTATCCTCAAACTGTGACTTACATAGAAAAAATTATGAATGTGTGAACAACAAATGGCATGACATGAATTCATTAAGTAGCTGCAAAAGAGGGTAATGATCAAAGAGAAAGTGCAGCAAATGTTGGGCTTGTTTTGGAAGATATGGATAGACTGCATTTGGAATCAAACTCTTGAGCTTTTGGATTTTTCTGAAGCACTCCCGTGAATTATGAATAGGCTAGAATATCATGCTGTTTTTACTTCGTTTAAGGACAAAATAGAAAGGTAAGGGACTTAGGGAGTCAGCCAGACGGGACATCTGGGTCCTTGTTCATGTCTTATCGTTGTTTGGGTTCACGAGATGCTTACTGACCTTATTTTTGCGCTATTCTAATTTAATCCACCATTGGGTCCCAAGAAAATCAATAAACGGTTTCTTCCACGAACATTAATATTTCATCTTTCAAGTATTGAAAGCCTACAGTCGAAATCTAAAGTTCAGTTCAATTAACTTTTATTCGATGATATTAATAAATTTATAAATTAAATTTTATTATTTATAATTTTTTTATACAAAAAGAAAATACTATCATTTATATTTCTTTTTCTGTTGCATAAGAAATTATGAACTCAAAACATTAATTGGGTGAGTCTATTTTCAATGTGGAAGGAGGTTTTTTTCTTTTTTTTTCAAATACATTTTAGTTACTAAATTTGAACACACACAAAATGTGACAAAAAAAAGAAAGTGTTAGGTGGTGTTTTCTAGTTATGTGTATAGTTTATTTTTTTTCAAAAAAAATTTAAAGGACATTTATCTATAATTTTAAACTTTTATAATTATTTTATTTTTATATATTTAATTAAATTAGTGTTAATTTACTCGTTTCACCAAATTAACGGACAGTTTAATTATTTGAGTAAGCAAGTTAGACTCAAATATCAATAAATAAAATATTAAACCCTAAACTTATGACAACCCCTTAAAAAAAAAAAAGGAGATTTCCATAAGCATAAGCTCAACCCAAACCCAAAATTCAGCTACCATTAACAAGAGAAGTCCAGTCCAAACCTACTTGAAATCGACATGAAGATGAAGGGACAGCAGCGAAACAACATTGTCATCCATCACCATCACAATCAAACCAAACTTTGGACAAACAAATCTTTTTCATGATTCTTACATTTAGTATGACAATGATTAAAAAAATAAAATAATGAGCAGTGTGCTTATGGAGCTACCCAACCAAACTTTGCAGCAAATTCAAATGTCACAAACCATTTGATCTACTCAAAAATTGAGTATTTAGTTTAATTTATTTTAAGTATTATTTTTGTTATCCTACTAAATTAAAATTATTATTTATTGATTAAAATAATATTTTTATTTAAATTTAATTATAAAAATAATTTTTAAATATTTTATATAGTTATTTGAGTCATCGGATCAGATCAGATAAAATTTAAATACAAACTTGAATTTTAATATTTTTTAAGATTATAACTTAATCTACGGGTGAGTCTAATCGAGACTAATCCCTTGTATGGGTAAGATATTCATATTTCTACAGCACAACCTCCCAATAGGTAGAAATCCAAATATAGAGGTAACCATACTTATTTTTATAGCAATCCAAATATTAATTTAATGCAACATTTGATCTTTGCTTAAAGATGGGGGAATGTATTTTACTATTTTGGTTATGTTTTCCCTAGTTGATTAGAACAATTAAAATAAGTGCCTCTTTACCTGGATAGATAATATTAATGGACATCAAAATACAATGATTTTTACTACTCTTCATGATATATAGTCTACTCCTCCATATATACATACATACATATATATAATTAACTTTGGTCTAGCAAATTGATATTTATAAAAATAAAATTTTAATTAATGCATTAATTTTTTAAATTTTATAAAAATATTATATTAAATATTAAAATTATATATTTTATATTAAAATTAAAATAATAAACTATATAATAATTTTATATAATTTGTAAATAAAACAAACTTTCATGTGAATAGAAATTTTAGTTATTGCGCCCTTTATTAAATTTATTTATTTTTAAGATATATAATTATATTAATAAATAAATTCATTAATAAGTATTCACATACTAATAAATACTGTTAATAATAAAAATATCTTCTACTAAATGGAGAGGAATCCAATAAAATAAGCAAAGAAAAAAGCAAAGTCCAAACTGGCAAAAGTTTTGTTAGGTTACTTCAGTTAGCACAAATTAGGAAGGAAAATTCTGCAAATTAGTTAAGGAGTGAGGACCATGCTGCAAAAACGTTATCCCAAAATATTCCACACTTTAAATTTTAAAATAAATAAATAAATAAATTCCTAAACCGCCCAATTAATTTTTAAAATTTTAAAAACTTATCCCTAGTTTTGCCTTTGCCTCCCAATCCCATGTGCAAAAGAACCAATTCACCAAATAAAAATTCACAGAATATTGACTTTTTTAAAAAAAAAATAAAAGGTTTTTAATCTATTCTTTAACTTTTATCCTTATTTAATTAATTTAATTGTGAAAAATATATTTAAACTTCTTTTGCAATCTTCAAAACTTTATCAATAATATACAAAAGCATCTAAACTAATACTTTTTTGAATTTTTTATCCCATCTTTTGAATTATGATTCTCATAATAAACAAATTTCAAGCATGCTCTCACAAAGCAAATATGTTGCCATATATTATTTATTATATAATACTGTCTGTAAAATTCGTTAAAAATGCATTAAAATAATAATAATAAAAAATTATTCTAGTTTAATTATCTTAGATCTAAATTAAAAATTTATTCACCAATTGAGCTATTTATCCATTTGAAAAATTCAACTTCAATTGAATCAAATTGATAATAAGTTTTAATAATTCAAACTAATCCAACTATCACGAACTAAATAATAAAAAAATATTTTAATTAAATTTAATTAAATAAATTTTAAATATTTTAAATAATAAAACAAGTATTTAAATCTAGTCTAAACAATCAATTTTTTTTCCTATTGAAATCTAATTCAACTCATAATCATCTTTAACAAATCATTCATCATCATTAAATTCAAAGTAGATTGGTTACTCCATAAATTTAATCTCTCACAAGCAAAAAGTGCGAAACAAAAGATAATTGGATTGATAGTACTATTTTCTTTTGATAATAATAAAAAGAAAAATGGGAAAAGTGAGAGTGAAAAGTGAAAAGAAGAGTCTTAACATAATTCAACAAATTTACATGCAAAATACAAAAGAGTCGCACTAATATCTAAACCCACCACTAAAATCATTACAACGCTTTCGCCCACTCCACCCCACCCCAACCCCAAAAAAAAAAAAGTAAAATTAAAATTGAAAAAAATAAAGCTAAAACATCAATTAGTTGAAAACTAAACAGAAACTTAAGTTATATTAAAAAAAAAATCTACCTAACGCCGGAGACGGCTGAGCAGAGACGGTATCAGGCTCTTGTTTTTTTTCTCTTTGATTTCTTAAGCTTCACTACTTTGCTTGAAAACCCACCGGCGGTTACACTTTCGGTGGGCGACCGCGACCTCGCTTAACACCGGGAGGCGGAGGAGCAGCGGCGGTACCGGTCTTAGCCT
Source organism: Adansonia rubrostipa (assembly GCA_038381775.1). Taxonomy (NCBI): domain Eukaryota; kingdom Viridiplantae; phylum Streptophyta; class Magnoliopsida; order Malvales; family Malvaceae; genus Adansonia; species Adansonia rubrostipa. The sequence continues at coordinate 91,403 of JBBYHM010000010.1, read as the reverse complement.
TCTTGGAGGGGCGACCACGTGGCCTTCCAGTACTGACGTAGGTTTTTTTGGGCTTAGGGGGAGCTAATAGATCCTTGGGCTTAGGCGGACGACCACGAGGCCTAGGTGGGGAGACGACAGTGCCAGGTGGAAGAGGATCCTTGGCCTTAGGTGGACGTCCACGTCCACGCTTGGGTAGGGCATTGGGGTCGGGTTTCAAGTAATTGTTGTTCAACATAACGATTTGACCGCTTTGTTTCATCGTGTCGAGGTGGTGGGAAAGGAGGGTGGAGTGAGCCGCAGGGAGATCTGAGTGAGTCGACTCGATGTGCTTCGTGATTGTTGACATACTTGACCCGTCTTTCTCATTCAATGCCTCTATGGCTTCCAATATCATCTACCCAGTAAAATCACAAACAAAATTAAGCTCAAATGAAATAACCAAAACCGAAAAAACATTAGAACAAAACGCAAGTACCTGAGGGTAGTCTGGAAGAGAAGATTTTTGAGAAGGATGAAGGGCTTGAGTATGAATAGTTTCTTCAGTCGCCATTAAAATTCGGAACTCTTCTTTCTTTTATTTTCCTTTGTCTGAGAGAAAGCGAAAGAAAGTAAACTGTGAAGAGAGTGAGAGAGGGGGAGGATTGGATTTTAAAAGGTAAAGGCTTTGGGATCAAAGGAAAGGAAGATCCAAGAGGAAGAAGAAGAAAGGCAGTAGGAGATATAATCCAACGGCTGGGGATGGCTAACTTCGGTTTTTTATCCAACGGTTGTTATTTATTTTCTATGGGATTACGAGGATTAATGACGTGGATTGATTGCTTTTTTTTTTTTTGTGTGTGTGTGTTGTCGATGGTATATTGGCTGCGCAAAAATATGAAAAGGAGTTTAAGATTTATTGAGACGAATGAGGATAAGCCACCAACATGAAATCACAAGGGATTGAATTTAGAGGAGGGAGGTGGGGCCCGAGTGATGGAGGAGGGATGACTACAATTCAGTGCGAGTATGGTAGGTTGAAACCTTTGGACAATGGAGTTTTAAAACTATTGGGTGGTCGTTGGTCAGAGAGGAGTTGACTTTGAAAAAAGGGACTTGTACAGCATCATAGCCCCCACAATCTTCGAGGGCCATCCGAAAATGGGTACCGGTGGACGTATGGAGATACTTTTTAAGTGTGAAAAAACAATTTGTGAGCCAAACATTTGAATTGCTATGCAGTAAGGAATTGGTAAACATGTTGTTAATGTCCATGGAGAGGAAGAAAAAAAAGAGCTAAACTACAAATATTTCATGAGTTAGGTTAGGATCAGACCAAGTGTAAGGATGGTATGACACCTTTCATGTTTTGTTTAAACTCAATCCAATCCAAAATATAAAAATCAAAATTTTATTCAAACCATACATATTTATATATCGATAATCTAAATCTATTTAATTCCACTCATATTATTTAAAAAAAAATCTAATTTTTTTTAAATTTAATAATTTTTCTTTTATTTTTTTAGTAAAAACCATTTTCAACTCGTGTATTTTCGTTCATATGACAATTTTTTTACATTTTTTTTACTAACACTTGTACCCCATGTAATTTGTTGGCCAAACAAAGGCAACACCGTTATAAAATTATGATGTCGTATAACAGCATAGAAGATCACATTTCATATAAGCATAAGCACAAAGATGAAAATGAACTACTTTAAAAATATAAGAGCATAATCTTATGACAAACTGAATAAAGCTTCAAAATGTAAGGGTCAATATAAAATTTTTTGTCATTTGACCAAAGTGAAAATGGACATTTTCCTTTCTTCCTTTTTTTGCAATCAATATTTTTTTTATTAACTTAGCAAATTTTTTATGTTTATACAATAATATTACACATTTATTCTTTATATAACATAAATTATATAATATCTATTAAATATAAAAATAATATATATTTTTTAATTAAAAACAAGCCGAACTTGAGTGTTGAATTATGAAGTCAAGGCCAGCTCCCTTTTTAACTTAATCTTTTTTTTAATCTAAATTCATTTTTTAGACTTAAAATTTTTATCCGAATTGACCTTCGAATTTAGATAGATAATCCGACCCATGAACACCTCAAATCGTAAAAAATGCACGTAAGATATCAATCCTTAGTAGGGGGCCATAAGATGGGGAAAAAGCAACTGCACGGTCAAGCTTTCATGCAGATGTGCTTATAATTCAATTTCTCATACGGGGTTCATACAACAAAGCGAACTGTCCCCTACGTTCCATTGATGACCATGATACAATCGCCTGTTGATAATGGATTAAGATCGGTTTACCAGCAAGGGATCAAGCTTAAAAGCATCGTCACCTGATTTAGCGCCAAAAATTTTACCAAGACGAAGAAGCCAGCCCCAAACTTCACATCGAGATTCCTGCACCGCCATCCTGTAAAAGAGCATAAACATGAGGTCAAAAGCTTAAAAAGAGAACAAGTTGAGACATAAGCAGCTGCAAGTCATTAGATATGAATATAGTTGGGCTGGTCTGGGATCCCGCTTCTTACTTGCTTTCATAAGATTCCACAGACTTTGATCCGAAAATGCATTGATGAAATAAAGAGGAAACCGACAACTTTTCAAGCTGTATAATCCGGAACGCAGCAATTCATTTTCCCATTTCTAATATGAAAAACATGGTTACCTGCTAAAAGAATTTTCATTCAAATGATGGGCAATCTACCATAATCAAAGTCAATATTGGTGAAATCATGAATCAAATGTTCATAGTGGAAGACTCCCAAATACCATGGAGGTTACTCCCACAATCAGAAACATGAATCTGTCAACAAAAACAAAATTGAATCTTTCAAGTTTCAACTAGTGACAGAAGACCAAATATGAATTAAACAGAGAAAGTAAACACTAAAGACTAAACCAGTTGATTTGTTTATTTCTAACTGTAGTAACTATTTCCTGCAAGATTTGATAAGAATTTGACCTCTTTTGTGCACACCAACAGTAGCCTCTGAGGTTGAAATAGGGGCAAGATTTGGGCAAGACAGCACCTACTCCTTTATAACAAAACACTACCGCTTCTTTAAGTTCCCCAATCATCATATTTATCAAAAGATTTTCAAGACGTATCCATCAACCAGCTCCTCATTAATAGACTACTAGTCTCAAGATAAACAAATCCAACATTAGTTTGATTCCGGCCAGAGTTAAAAAATAAGCTTTGCCTACCAAACAAGATTCAATTCCTAGGTATGGCATTGATCAGATAACAAAACTGAAATAAAATTCATAAATTGTCATAATTTGAATGATTCAGTCCATCCTTTATGTCCTATATTCCTTGCCAAATAGCCATATCTAACTAGCAAATGAAAATCCTGCAAAGCAGATTGCGACAAACGAGCTAATTTTATTGACAATTCAAAGCAGCTGTTCCAGTTAATGACAGACACCATAGTTTAGGGCAATTCAGAAGAAATTTTCAAACAATGTATGTAAGACAAACCCAACAGCGTTCCTCAACAAGATTCCTGGAGTATTGCCATAATATGATCATTCATCACAACCCTTCAACAACAGAACACAGCAATTTTCAAAAAAAAAAAAAAAAAGGAAACTCAGCGCATGAAAAATGTTCATTCTTATTGCGAAGCAAAGAAACACTGAATAACAGCTTCAATTTATTCCTGCATAACATTCCAGGTCTTTCTCACCTGGATGAGAAATAGGGTAAAAAACATAACCAACATTCTACCTTGGCAACCCATGATAGATGCCTAATTTAAGTCCTTCGCTTAAAAAGTAAAGCTAACCCAAAAAACAAAGATCATAAAGGATTGAGAATTATTTAATAATGGGAAGAAATCTTAAGATTGAGGAATTTATTAATCCATGACTTCCAATTCCCACTTCCCTTCCTAGTAATTGATTCACTTGACCTTGCGTCATCTTCCATTTTCTCAATCCTTGGCTTTTTGCACAAAATGAAATTCCGAGCCCCTCGTGATCCAATTGTCTCCCATGGATTCAATGCTGCAAAGAAAATACCAAACACCGAAATCATAAATAACCCAAACATTCTCTCAACAAAAGCAAAATTAATTGCGTATTTTCAAGGGCATAAGTTTTACTAATTAAAAACCCCCAGACTTGGCTAAGTGATTTTTACTCCTATAACTTCAAGAGATAGGTTCAAAATACAAGCCAAAAACCCAAATAAACAAATTATAGGAAATTTGTATCCTTATGATTGAAGTGAAAACGAAAATGGGGCAATAATTCAAGTGGATTTGAATAGACTTACCATCTGAACCAGCACTGGGGCAATAAAGGAGGAAATCATTAAGATCAGAACCGAGAACCGGGCGCCGACCTTCACGAGCATAGGATTTCAAAGCAGTATCAATAACAGATGCAACAAGCTCCTCCTCGTTAACAACGAAACGGATCGGCCCAGCACTTCCCAAAACAGTGATGCTAATCAAGAGCCTGTTGCCCTTGGGACCCTGACTCTTCTTCTGCTTGTAAAACACCATTTTTTTCCAACTTTTATCAAAATAAAACAATCAAACCAACAAAATTGAATGAATATTTCACCAACAACCGAGATAAAAATTTGGGCCTATCTTTTTTTTTTTTTTTTTTTTTTTTTAGATTTTAACTAAATCTGGGATATCGATGGAGGCTATAAAGATTTCGG
>JBBYHM010000010.1:76234-86632 GCA_038381775.1 Adansonia rubrostipa | reverse complement strand
GTTTACGGGTCAAGGCCAAGGCAGCGGTAGTACCAGCCAGCTTTGCAAGAACCGAATGCGAAAACAAAGACTGCAGAAACAAGAAAAAGAGTGCTCGCCCTTGATCTGCAAAGGGAGAGCATGAAATTACCACTACTCCGAATTGTTTCCACCATTCACAACAATACTAAAAGAACAAAGTTTCGATTCCAAAAAGAAAAGGCTGAAAAAAGGTTCTGGATATTGTAAATTTGAACAAAAACGAGAGGAATTTTCGCTGTTAGAAGATGCGAGAGAGTCCGTTTGAGAGTTTGTCGAGATATTTAAAACCAAAAACAAAAGAGAAAAGATTTCTGAATCTAAAGTTAATTAAAATTAGAGTTTTTTTTTTTTTTAAACAATTAGAGGCTGGTAATTTACGCCGACCTTCCCTCCTTTTGTAAATGACACGTGGCAGCTTTTAAGCCCCCGTTTTTGTTCCTATTCCACTTACAGGGCTTGTTAGATTGGATTGCGCGTCTATTGTTAGACGAAGTTTGTTACATTTGTTTTGAATAATTTTGCATCAATAAACTGTTTCCATATATAATAAGAGATTAGGAGCAGCCGACGTCGTATTGTACATGTTGGGTTGGACCTCTCATTAAAGCCCATCGCGCCTCGTTTGCACCTACGTAATTGTATTATGTCTAAATGAAATTGGTTCAGCTTGGACTCTTGTTTCAGCAGTTGCGTGTTCCAATTCCACCCAATTTTTGTTTATCGAGGAGCTAACTGAGGCCTGTTTAGCATCGCTATGTCAACATAATTTTTAAATAAAAGCTACATCTTATTGAAACGATGATGTTAAATAGGTTAAAAATTTATTATTAAGATTTTAGTATGATTATTTAAATAAAAAAATTAAAATTTAAAAATTTTATGATTTAAAATTTGATTTTTTAGTATAAAAAATTTTATTATCTTCGATCTCTAATTATTTTATCATTTTATATATATTTTTTAAATTTTAACTCATCACCATATTATTTTATAAAATATCCCACGTTTAAAAGTTTTTAAATCATATTTTTTACCATTCTTAAACAAATATTTTTCAACCTAAACTCTTGTTTTTGATGGGTTTTTGAGTTGGTTGGGGGCTTCCTGAAGGGAATAAAGCAAGGACACTAGCCAGCGAAACTGAAATGGAGACAAAGGTCAAAAGTCGTAAAAGTTTATACTGAGGGTTCATTTCGATACTCAAGTCAACAAGAGTTTTAAACGCAAGAGAGCAGATAACAAAGAAGACAAAAAAGAAGACGATGAAAAGTGAACTTAGGGGGTTTTGGCTTGCCTAATGTCTTTTATGCTTGTCCAAAGAGGATGAAAAATAGAGGTGAAGAAGAATAAAAGAACGGAAAAGAGGGGGAAAAAGGTAATAGCCTTTTGTCCTTTTTTTTTTTTTCATTTTTTATAATTTATTATTTTCATCAAACAATTAACTACTATATATTTAGTGAAAATTTTTTACATAATTTCAGATTTTTATGTATTAAAAAAGTCATAAATAATTTTTATTATTGTTTTATCAATTTTTTAAGAAAAAATTATGATTTAAAATTGGTTATAGAAATTGATTTATGACTCTATATATTTCAATTGAATAAAGAAAGTATTAAGAAAAAGAGATAGTAAAAAAAACAAAAACTAAAAATATGTTAAAACTTTTTTTTCTTGATTATTTTCATTCGTTAATTTTTTTTAAAAAAATATTTTTCTTATATTTTTTAAATTATACAATCTATTTTCAAGTAAGATTGGCATGGTTGCTCTAACCTCTAGTTTCAAGTGAGATTCTGGTTTAGTTTGATTTACATGGTTTTGGATATTAATGGAGGCATGCAAGCATGAAGCATTAATTGGTACAACATTTTAAAAAAAAAAAAAAACATGCTAACAATTGAAGAATGTAATTGCGATTAGGCCCACTGAACTTAATTATCTTCGACGGTCGTCTTTCTGACACAAAGTTAAAAAGAAGAATCCGAATTTGAATTTCATTCGAAGACATTAATTTCTCAAACGACTACTCCGTGATCACGGGTATGGATGTTCTTTATCCTTTCATTTTTGTTTTCCTTGTCCTTTAGCAATTTTAGAGGCTAGGAAGCAAGAACCGTTGGGCCACGTTAACTTAGACCCCTTTTCGCATTACGTCGAAGTAATTTTTTAAGTTAAAAATTATTTTTTATTATAAACGTAATATCAAACAAATATAACGTTTGAAAATATAATTTGAGAATTTAAATCAAAAAATTAAAACATAAAATTTTTAAAGTTTAAAAATTAATTTTTAAATAAAATAATTTTATTATCTTTATATCTTTAAATTTTTATTATTTTAAGTTTATATTTTTTATACTTTAATTTTTCATTGCACTTTTTCGCACTAACGGGCAAACACTTAAAAATTTTTAGATCATATTTTGTTATTGTAATTTTAAATACATTTTTTTTAACTCAAGTTTTGCTAACAATAATACTAAAAGAGACCATAGATTTAAGTTTAAAGCTTCAAATTATTTTGTAATTTAATTTTTTCTATTGATATTCAAGATAAGTATTTACCGTAAATAGTTATAATAAGATTTATTATTGTTTTTTTATATAATTATAACGCATTTGCGATCGTAAACTAAATTTGTGGTAATGGAATGAATCATGTTGAATATCCATTTGTGTGAAATGGCCTTGATGAGTGTTTCTGTTTATTCTTTTTTAAGGGTTCACCTGGAGGGAAAACTGTCAAGAAAGGAGGAAAATCATCCTGGCATATTTTGTGTCAGTCGAGTGGTTGGCTAGCTCTATAAGTTGTTCTGTCAGAGAGCAATAAAAGGGCTGAAGCAGTGTGCTGGCACAGGGAGGCGTCAATGCACAAGCCTCTGTCAACCTTTTAACTTAAGAAGAGTCTCACCTTAATACCTAGCGGTGAATCATAATGTGCGGAGTTTAGTATATATTTCGATCATTATTTTATAATATCAAAAATTAAAATATAATGATAAAAATTTATGAATAATTATAATTAAAATTTTTTTATCAAATATTACTATTAATTTATTATTTTCTAATATTAAGATATAACGATAAAAACCCGTAAATAATTGTAATTTAAATTTTTTGTCAAAATACTACTATGAATTCTTGGCCACGGGAGAAGACGGAAGAGTACCCTGGAAGCATGCCGCAATTTCCCATTAGTAATGGTTAAACATTTTACTGTTCTAATTAAATATTAACTTAATCAAATTCAAGTTTTTCAAATCAAAACCAAGTTCTGATTTACACTCTATTCCTCAATGTTACTGCAGTTTCTTAACTTAATTTTGCTATCTCTCTCTCTCTCTCTCTATAAATATATATGTATATGTATATAGTTTTTTCTCATTGTGAGACGTCCAATGCTTCAATCTTTATAATATAGTTTTTATTTTTCATTTCCAAAGTGCACAGACCAGCAGCTTGTTTTTCTGAAGTTAAAAAAACTGGGAGACACGTTGAATAAGATACACAGTACTTCTGGGTCAACTAGCTGAACTCACATTGGCTTTGAATTAAAAAAAAAAAAATAGTCCCTATGAACTTTACAGCCATGGGTTTTTGTTTATATCTATTTCTTTTTTATTTGTTCATTGGTCAACATAGAGAGTTGTCACTTGGACCAACTCAGTTTGCAGTGTTACGACAAATTCAAGCAGTCTGTTTTTTTTTTTTTTTTTTCCTGAAAAAAAGAATTATAACTTAAAATATTTAATTAACCATGCTCTTCGATCAAGATGATTCATACACAAATCAATAAGCAAATCTATTGAATTCTAGCAGTTAAAGTAATACTTTGATATTAGCTAGTTTCTACGATTTCCATGTCTAAACCTTATCTAGAATTTATATAACGATCATTCAACAAGCCAATCAAAGTCACAATCAGAAAATAATAGAAGGATTATAAATATTGAAATCATATTTATTAAAATAATTGTATGAATTAATTGAGTTAAATTTTAAATTTAATACAACACTTTAAACCCAAATGTTGGTTAGTTTGGACTTTAGAGATATGATATAAGGTGAGTCAAATTTAAATTGCAATTGCATAATATTTGTGGTAGTTTTAGATTTAATAAGTACTATCATAAATAATTGTAATAAATATTAACAAGAAATATTAATAATTAAAAAAACTAAAATTGAAAAATAATAAATATAAAATCTGTTACAATAGCTATTTAAATTCCTAGTCTGTAACAAACAATAATCACATTAAATCTATCACTGTAACAAAATTTAAAGTAAAATGTAATAATACCTTCCAATATATAGAAGTGGGCGACATTCTCATCAATAGATTTTTCATGTGAAAAAGTTGATCAGTTAAAAACATCCCTCTGAAAAAAGAATCATATAACATGCAATACATTAAGGTTCAGCATGAATGCGACCTACATTGATTAAACATTAATTCAAGGTGTTTTCTGCGGTTGATATTTGTGATAAATTTAGCATTCCAACCAAGTATGTAACTCTTGTAGGACCTCCTTTTTATTCGCCGTGCTTTCTTCTATATTGGTGATAAAAATTAAAAATGGTGAGAGCAGTGCAAAGAAGACGATTAAAAATGCATGCCATAGCAAGAAAGGACAAGGACTTGGGAAAGGTGGAAGCAATAAACAAGGGTTTTTACATCAATATAGTAATCCTGGACACAACAAAAATACAATATCAAAATATAACACGAATATAATACGAACAAATGAGCTAAACATGATTATTACATGAAAACAATAAAAATATAAAGAATCGAGCTTTAGAGGAGATGAGAAGGAGAGAGACGAGGTAGTTGCACTCTCATCAAAGCCTTTTTGTGACTCACTCTTTTAAATGCTCCCTCTTCCCTCTAATAATGGCTCCCCAAGCAAACATTCATTTCATGGGGTAACTTTCCCCTTGCAGAAACTAATAGCTTGCCTTCATTTCTGCTTCTTCTCATACTTCCATAGAATCTTTTGAACTTATCAAAACTTAATATAATATAATAGTAATTGCCGAAGAAAGATCTCCCTTTAATCAAGCCAATATAATATTTAACAAGGTTTGTTTTTTTTATGGGTTTAGTTGACAAAGCTGATTCCAAGGAAGTTTCTATGACTTTAATTTATAGATTTCTCTGATCTCTTCCCCTTGAGAGCTTGAACTATGCTTTGTCCTTAGGTAACATTGAAATAAATTACTAATAAATATTTAGTATTTAATTATTTATTTTATTTTTATTTTAATATATCAATTTGGAGTTGTTGTACTCTAAGGGCATGAAGCATTTTCTTTAGGGGCACACCACATCCCCAACCATAAATATAAAATTTTGAACACAATATAAATATAATATAAAAAATAATACAAATATAACATGAAAATAATAATATATTAAAATTAATATAACATAAACTATTAACTAATTAAAATTTAAATAAATATGTAACACATAAAATATAATTATAATAAAAATAATAAAAATATATAAATTATCAAATTAGTTGGAACTTAAAAATTGAGGGAGGGCTCAAATGACTAGAATGCAATTTTTTTGGTACTACTATTAAATTAGACCATATAAATTTGTATGCCAATTAATATTATGTTGGAAGGGTGCAGTGTCCGAAGTCTTTAGGAAGCGTGTTGGCCCTGCGAGACAGGCATACTCGTTGAGAAAATGGAACGCATTTAAGTCAATAAAACCAGACAGGGGGGGGACTCCTAGGAATAATCAATCAAAAAATAGAGTCCCTCACACACCCATCACCAAACAAAACACCATTAAAGCCCCAGCAATCTAAGGGAGAGAGTTCCCCCAATTTCCTTCCCACATCTCTCCTTCCTGATGATATTATCAGTTTCTCTAAAGAAGCTACCGTGGCCAACCTTGTGGCCATCTGATCATTTCCGGTCAACTCTCGTTTCTTCATGTTAATGAAAATGTTAAATGATGAAGGTGATTATTAATTCGTCGAATGCAGAATGTCAATAACCCACATGATAAACTCTGTAATTACTATATTATATGGCAACTAAGAGACAGTTTGGATTATGAAAACTGAAACCCTACGACACCCTATGCATACTATTCTCAATTTCAGAAGTCTTCACCTTCAACATGTTTCAACTTTTTTATGTTCTCATTTTTTGTGAGGGAGTCGTACTATTGGTTTAGCATAGTCAAAAAATGGTTTCGGTTTGTCCCGTCAATATTCATTGTTTACGTCTGTAATCACGATAAATGGTTGAATTATAAACTAAGACAACAGTTGCAGAAAAAAGCAAAGTAGATGGACATGAAAGGAACAGCAGCAATTTAATTCAAAAGACAAATGAATCTTTAGCATTAACAAAGAGAGTGGTACAGAAGAAGAAATTAAAAACACTAAACTAAAGAAACAAGAGCATTAACACTAGCCTTTTCCTTTGTCTTTCTTTTTTTTGGCATTCTCTTGACCAATATTTGCTATTAGCTACACTGCCCTAAAAAACCTCATTAAAAACATCACTGAAAAGGCTAACGCCAATACTCTCTCTCATTTACTGTAATAATTCAAAAAAAGAAACAAAAGCTGGTAACCCAACAATTAAAAAAAAGTTCTTACACTCATTTTCTTAATTCCCTAATTTTCCCTAATTGTGAAGAGGATTAGGACCTGTGTGAACTATCCTCTTATCATCTCCATATACAGTGCCGTCTGGATCACCTTCATAATTTTCAGCAAACTGAGTTGAACTTGATGGAGCATGAAACGAAGCAGTACTGTGGAAAAACCGGGCTTTCCTTGGGGGAGACGATCTAAAAGACTGATAATCACTATTACTGGCTTCTTCACGAACGCCAAAATGCAAACTTAACTGAGAAAAAACCAAGATAACCCACAAGAAGAAAACTGTAGCTCTAGCTCCACCTCTACCTCCACTATATCCGCCGCCTCTTGTCATTGCAGTACTGATCAGTTACAATTGTATGGTGGCGCCGCCCAACTAAGATAAACTGTATGGCTTTCGGAGCTTTTAGATTCTGAAAGAGAGGACCGTAAAAGTCCAAATGAGAGTATCCTAACTTGCTCTATATAGTGTACAAAGAAGTGGGGGATTTGAGTTAGCTTCTCTGAATCTCTCAAGGCAGTGTAGCAACTTGGTTAGCTGATGAGCGACATAGCTAGCTGCTAGCTATAACTCTCTTTTAAGCATTAGAATTTGGGAAGAAAAAAAAAATTTTTTAACTCTGGGTTGCTCCTTATCTTATGGGCCTTGTCACATGATCTTTGCCCTTGATTCCTGGAACCTTCTTATAAATATCTTGTATTTCCCTTCTGAAAATCTTTGGAATTTGCACCTTTTAGTTTACCCTCAAACCACCACCTCCACTTCTCCCCATTTTCTTTGCTATCTGGAATCTGTTTTCTAGTATTTGTTTTTATTTGTATATTCATATATATATATATATATATATATATAAAAGCTATTTCTTTGGTTATTATTATTTTTCACTCAATGTTTGCTGGAAGCTGGTATTGTGGGACTGTCCAGTATTAATAGCTGTTGTCCGGGGGAATATATTCAAAAACTGATAGGTTGGATGAATATATATATATATATATATAAAGCATTGGTAAAATAAAACTTGAAACTCTTGTATTGTACCAGAAGAACCCACCATTGCTTTGTCACAGCAAGTTGTTTTATTGATTTCTTCTTTTTTTCATCTGTATATGTCCAAGTTTCATCTCTTATGATGACTGAAATACCCTTTCCTGTTTTTGTGCTTTCCATTTCTTAATTTGTCTCACTCCCTTTACTTTATTCAGCTAGCGATGATCTGATTTTGACTTGCAAGCTTTGTTTCAGTGCCACCCAGTTTCTGATTTCCTTTTATATTCTAATCAATGAGTTAATGTTTTTCTTATGTTTTATTATTACTTGATATAAAAATGTTTTTTAATGAATACCCTTAGTACACACCTTAAAATTAATTAATATATTATACATAATAATATTAATATATTAATAACATTGTATTAAATACGATAGTTGATAATTTTATTCATCATTTGAAATATATTAGATGAAGTTATTTTTTATATGAATAGTTTTTTATACATAAGTTGGAATGAAAAACTATAACAATCCAAGTTCACGGGATGATACGCTTTTTATTTTTTATTTTTTAAATATACTCTAAGGCACACATGTCACCTCATAATTTTACTTGTAGAATTTTTTTTTTTTTTAACTGTCGGTGTATAGGATAAAGAATGTTGATTGGGCAGGATCTAAGCATGGTTGTCGATACCAAACTGGTACTGATTATACTGATTAATACGTATCGATTTTCAATTATTTTGGTATCGATAGCCTTTTGTACTGACTATATTAGTAGGTACTAGCCTATTTTTGATTGTATCGATTAAAAATAGTTGTATCGGCAAGTAGATAACATAAGCTTTAAAAAAAAAGTTATATTGATATTGATAGTAAATTTGATAAATATTAAATAAAGTTACTCATAAATTTAATAAATATTAGATATAATTCCTCGTAAATTTGATAGTCATTAAAAAGTTTCAACCTTGCTATTTAGACTGATATTGATTTTTTTATATTTAATAAAGTTTTCTTAAAACATTATATATAATTAATGAGTATTTGATATATAAAATTTATTTAATCTTATTTATTTCATTTTTAAAAAATTTTTTTATATGTTTAAATTAAAAATATTAAAAATCTAATAAACTTAAAACGATATATTAAAATATATTAATATCAATATATATTAATTTTAAATAAAAATGATACAACCATAAATACGATACTGATGATGTTATGCGTAAGTGCTGGCAATGAATTAAAGGCTGAGGAAATGAGGCCTAATGTTAGGCTCATAGTTAGCCTCATAGGCCATTTGTTTAGGCTCTTTCTAATGGGCCAAGGATGGATTTAGACTTAGGAGGACTTCGATCTCAAAAAACAGTGCTTAACTGAGACTGGGTTTCAATCTTTATTCAATGCTCCTGATGTTAGGCCTCTCATCTTTGGATCTTATTAGAGCCTTTTTCATTTTCCCCTCTTCATTTGTAATAATTTTTTTGCATATTATTTTTGATAATGAGTTAATAAATTTTTTATATTTAATTTTATTTTTAAATTGAAGAAGTTGTTTATCCAAGCAGAAAATAACAAAAAAAATTAATTTATTTATGTTTTTTAAAAATCAATTTGGTAGTTTTATTTTTTAAACTATTTTTCCGATAATGTTTTTGAAAATTTTATTTCCAATAGGAAACAATTTATTTATTTAAAATATTTTTATTTATTTTTAAATATGTTTTTTTTATAAAAAAAAGTCCATTGCTAAAAGTCTTTTTTAATTAAAAATTCCTTGGTAAAAACCTTTTTTTCCACGCATAATTTTATTGGATTTCCGTTAAAAATATAAATTTTTATGCAAAGCATCGTTGGTCGCTTTACTGAACATAAATGCCAAAGATCGTTAACTAGATTTGATCAACAAAATGATTTTAATTTTTTTTTAATTTTATTTGGGAAAATAAAAGTTTTAAACTAATTAATTCAACAAAAGTATATGTCACGGAAATTAATATAGTTGAAAACATCAATATTAACGTTTTCATTTAGTTTTTATTGGATGAGAAAAAAAAAACATTTGAATTTAACTTTTTGAGCAAGAATTAATACAAAAATAAATACCTATTATTGAGCAAAATATTTGAATATATACGTATACACATGTGTAATACATATTATATATATTTGATTGCGATTAGATTTATTCGTAGGTTGATTTTAAGATAAAATTTGTTATAATCCAAGATCATTCTGAAATTAGATTATCATTTAATAAAAAATATTTAAATTAAGTTATAAAATATATAAATATAAATATATTTTATTTTATTATTTTAATATATTTTAAATAATAAAATAAATTTTCAAAATAGATCTAATTATATTTAAACAAACATATTTTTTTATTGAAATTTAATTTACTTCAGCCTATTCCATAAACGGCTTTATTTGTAACCGATTATTAACATAGTTGACGTTCCGTTTTATACCATCCTAACAACTTTCTCTCACAAAATTTTTTTTTTGGCACTTAATTTCTTGCTGGATAAAGAGCAAGAATGGGTTCATGGGTTGGATATTTAAAATATTCAAATTTAAATCTGTTTAATTTATTTAATAGTTGAATTTATTTATTATTTATTCATTATTGAAATTAATGTATTTAAATTTGTACCCAATTTAAATAGTAATATATGTTAGATATTCGAATATGTTAAATATTTACATTCATTAAATTATTTTTAATAAAAA